>LOND01002077.1:0-12722 GCA_014220965.1 Paragonimus kellicotti | reverse complement strand
TGGACTGTATGTGTGTATCAGTGACACATAGGACACACAAGCAGTTACTAGTTTGATGATCAAAATACAGTTTGTGATGATCGCACATATCAGTTACAAATCGACTCTGTTTGTGGAGACTTCAGAACCAAATGTAACTGTTAGGGTATAAAGGAGTAGCCCTTCGAGAGATGGCAAATCGATGAAAAAAACTCAAGGAATCAGAATGAAGGAGATTCGGTTTACAGCACAGCAGCGTCCGTATATAGCCAAGTTCAAAAACCTACAGAACGTTGGATTCAGATTTCCCAAGAGCTGCGGTGCTAAACAAAAATATACCAGGGACAAGACCACCAAGCCCAGCCGTCTAAAAATCAAAAATGTCACCTAACAGGCTGTAGGAACATCTGCTGTGCTAGTTCTAAAAGAACAATTCAGATCGTTTACTCCTATGCGGTCAGAATGGACGGCCTGTCAACTTAATCGGAAGCGACCCACAAAGGTGGGAAGGAGTGAGTTCCCTGTAAGGACGCATGTCGCACTATACATTCCGATGCAGAGCTTGTTGCAAGTTAACATGCAGTGACGAGCACTGCAAAGGCAACAGTGACTTGTGTAACACCACTTGTGGTTCCACTCACATACCACGTATCCGGTGTAAACCCGAAGGAATAAGACCAGTAGGTGTGTGAGTGAGGCCTTTGTGTCCAGCCGGCCAATGCTGGTTAGCCAATTGAATGGCTAGTGGAAAAGGAAACCTTTATCTCTCGGAAAATAACGGAGAGGGACTCCTGTGGCAAAATCTAAACTGGGAAGGAAAATATTGAAAAATATAATGCAAGGCATTATTTCAGTACATGAGTGCATGTTAATGCACTCTAGAGATGATATACAGGAGAAGCAAAACTCAAGGTTAAACTGAAAATCAGACAAAACATCTACCATACAGGCAGTTAACAGTAGGTCACGATTTCGTTCATGACTAAACATGCGGCGCCGTTCAAAAATGTGATTCGGCCCCAAAGTCGCTGTACATGAAAATTAGTTTAGTGACAATTTCATAATCACAGTTTCCATTAATATTCTACACAATTACGTTCATTGCATTTTCTCCGTCACCCAAATTTTCCGCTTCAAACAACTAACTTCATCCAAAACTTATTTCATGATCCACGGTAGGTAACAAGACAAATTACAAATATTCATTTTGATTTTGGCCCTTGACCAGCACTCATAAATTTAGACGATAATGGTTGCTAACGTAAAAATTTCAATGGTCCATTCAACCGGTTTCAAGAAATTCGTAGTTCCACCAAATGGTGATTATGAAAAACAAGTATTCACCTTTATGCACCCATATCTTAGCGGTCAACATCTTAGGTTGATTGAACTGCACAGTCTAGGTGATCCACTTATCAACTGTTCACCGATATTCTTGTTCTTGTTTCAAAGTCGTGTCAAATATGGGATTTAAAAATACGGTTACAACTAATAACCTGCACCTTTTCTTCTGAAAACAGCAGCGCCTCAAATAGGCAGTTAAAAACGAATGACAAAAAAGTTGGACCCAGCGATCCAGTCTTATCCGATCAATGGCATACATTTTACATGACCCGTTGATGAATCATCAGCCGAACGCAGTGATGGTGTGTTAGAGCGACTGAGTCTCAAACTATCCCAGCCTGAAGTTCACAATTTCCCAGTATCTAACGCGTTGACGAGTACGTTGATTTGAGAGCTTCATTCGGTTATCCCAGTAATAATCAAACAATTATGTGCGTCTCCACTAAAAGCATTTGCCGGTCTAGATGAAAAAAAAATTGTACGGTTTGCGATGACGCATACAAAAGTGAATAGGACACAAGCAGTTACTAGTTTGATGATCAAAATACAGTTTGTGATGATCGCACATATCAGTTACAAATCGACTCTGTTTGTGGAGACTTCAGAACCAAATGTAACTGTTAGGGTATAAAGGAGTAGCCCTTCGAGAGATGGCAAATCGATGAAAAAAACTCAAGGAATCAGAATGAAGGAGATTCGGTTTACAGCACAGCAGCGTCCGTATATAGCCAAGTTCAAAAACCTACAGAACGTTGGATTCAGATTTCCCAAGAGCTGCGGTGCTAAACAAAAATATACCAGGGACAAGACCACCAAGCCCAGCCGTCTAAAAATCAAAAATGTCACCTAACAGGCTGTAGGAACATCTGCTGTGCTAGTTCTAAAAGAACAATTCAGATCGTTTACTCCTATGCGGTCAGAATGGACGGCCTGTCAACTTAATCGGAAGCGACCCACAAAGGTGGGAAGGAGTGAGTTCCCTGTAAGGACGCATGTCGCACTATACATTCCGATGCAGAGCTTGTTGCAAGTTAACATGCAGTGACGAGCACTGCAAAGGCAACAGTGACTTGTGTAACACCACTTGTGGTTCCACTCACATACCACGTATCCGGTGTAAACCCGAAGGAATAAGACCAGTAGGTGTGTGAGTGAGGCCTTTGTGTCCAGCCGGCCAATGCTGGTTAGCCAATTGAATGGCTAGCAGGAAAAGGAAACCCTTATCTCTCGGAAAATAAACAGAGAGAGACTACAATGACAAGATCTAAACTGGGAAGAAAAATATTGAAAATATAATGCAAGAAGTATTTCAGTATAGGAGTGCATGTTAATGCACTCTAGAGAGGATATAAGGAGAAGCAAAATTCAAGGTTGGACTGAAAACAGACAAAACATTCACCATACAGTACACCAACAAAGCTGAAGAAAAGGAAAGGTAGAAGGCCACAGATACCCAGGTTTCTGAAAAAAGCGAGCGGGTGAGTTGACAAACTACGGTGGTCGTTGGTCGATGCGAACAAGCAAAAAAATAAATGGATATAACTTATGTAACCTACTTAAGCCTAACGTATTCGTTGACTCTTGGCCGACGATGTAAAATGCGTACGCTGGTGACCTACTAATCCGAGGCGGCCAGCGCATTCACGGCCGCACACATCGCAACGCCATATAGTCATGTCACCACGACCTATGGCACGGTTCACTTGCGTACTGTGCGCTTTCGTTCGCGGCTACGCAAAAAATGCTCGCTGAACTCGCGGGCACTCGTTCGAATCGCATTCCTTCAGGCCGTCCGGTTCAACACTGGTCTTCAATAATCAAATATGTTACAACGTGAAAACTTGTTTGGAATAGCATCCTGGTAACCCAGTTTTTGATCACCAGGATTTCGCTCAACTGCGAAGAGTCCGACATACCGGGGTATATGCACATTTCAGGTCAATTCGCTTGGCTCCAGCGCCCGGAGGTTTAGGCCAACACGGTCCTCGATCAATAAAAACTGACCATTGACAAACTTCTCACTTAACGTCTCAGCGTTAGATAGGGGCAATGTAAGACTGGAAACCAACGTGCATCAGTGAGTGTAAATGGACAAAGCAAAAATACGATAGTGTCCTAATGAACAGCGACATCACGCCCATTTGTCACCAGATGATGGGTAATAAGAACCGTATCGGGAATAAACCGGATTTACAAACCGGTAAAAGACTGTTTGGAACCTAATGATCTTCCTATAGAATGGGAGACACGATATGTTGTGTTTTTAGCTTTGCAGCACCACTTGTGCACCGCGGTTAGACGTTGTTGCCGAACGGCTACGCTACGGTTGACATCTTCAAGTGTGCACTTTGATCAGTGCTGTCCACTTGTCAACATGTCTTATTAGATCATTTTAACCATGTGAAGCTGTGTAAGTAATTTGGTGGCTCATCGAGATCGACACAGACAACCTGTTCAAAATTGTTCACGTCGTAATCCTTTATTCTCTAATAGCCTACTTCCTCCTGAAGAATGTTATATGAACGATGAAAAGGCCGCTTAATTTGGGTCGACTTAAAACATTCGCATCATACAAACTTTAGTCACGTGATTACCTAGGATGACGTCGGTACGTATGGGTAACGCTGGGATTGGCCCAATTCAAGTGCGTGATATGCATCCAGCAAGAGTTGTATTCGTTCACAAGCTGGCCTCTGTAGGACCGTACAGACTGCAAGCGCAAATGTTGTGCTTAAGGTCTAGAGTCGGTCGTTTCATTTCACCGAGGGCATCACAGAACCTTGGGTTCCCGAGTGACTAGTTCGCTCTGGTGTATGATAAAGAGATTGATACGTAAACAGTGTGGTCGTGACCTTCTACCTTTTCTTTTCTTCAGGTTTGTTGATGCATCGTTTAAATTCTTTCAATATTTTGTTCTTCGCCTTCCTCCTATCTAGAATTGAATAGCGTATACTCCTGTATTGAATTATTTCTTGCATTATGCTTTCAGTATGTTTTATTTCCAACTCAGATCTTAACTCGGAGTCACTTTAATTTTGCTCCCGTTTTCTCATATTGGCCTACCAACTGGCTAACCAAAATTGATCGGCTGGACCACAACGACTTTCACCCACGCGCTTCCTGGTCTTATCCCTTGGGGTTTATACTTGATGCTGGTGTGTGCGTGGAACCTCAAGTGGTGAGATGCAAGCCACCTGTGGTGAGTGTTATGCGCAGGCGTCCTTTATCATCGATAGGCGTGGTAGCCTAAACAGAAATGGCTGCGTCAACTGTGTGTACCTGTCTGTGGTTACTTTGCATCACAATTTGCTCAGTTTAATTTGTCGGACAGTGGCCGCATTCAATTCGGTCTGGACGAATTATCATGGAGCCAGATCACACCGCTGTGTAGGCAACCAGATAACGGAAGAGCGTATAAAACTGGACTGTATTTGTGCGGCCTCTGGTGAAGGTGCGAACGAAACCACTAGAAAATTTGGCGTAAAGCAATTGGGTACGCTTTCAGTTGCATTTAGCTCTTGGACTTTGTGTGAGACTGAGGACAAAGTTATCCTAGTGGTATCCAGTAACATACACTAACTACATGTGGTCCATCTGTAGGGTACAAAAATAGTACCCGTATTTTTCTCCTACAACGACACACGGTTCTCTTATTCGCGCTATGCTAATGTGATCTGGTCCCGACATGTTTCGTTCCGTTCAAGTTGCACACGACATTTTCCAGGACACCAGATATTTAGGGGGAAAACCATCACAATTCGAACAACATTGTTGAGCCGGTTGTCCACGACGAGCTAGATAAAGCAACAAGTCGCATCCACCAAGAGACAAATTTATGGTTAACGTCGAGGAAAAACATGTAGGCATGTTCATTTCATTAGCACGCTCCTATTTTGAACTTAGTACCCACGTTCGTCGCTCCTTAGATCATGAGATACACTACTGAGTAGGTGCAACATGGAGCCACAAAGCACTACGTTCTCTACTGGGAATAGGCAAGTTGAGCAAACTGAAACAGTTCTCAATGCGCCACTAGCATACAGAGGAGACTTAGTTTTAGAATATAGGATCCTTTATCAATTTCATCATCCCAGTCTGAAACAATCCACGAGAGTCCGTCTTAACGGCGTCATCGGTGGTCGAATTCAGGCGCAGAACTGACTCAAATATTGGGAACATCAAGCCGAGAATTCAGACAACTTGATAGCCAGAACCATTGCGGCAGAATGAAAATACTCTCGAATTCTCACCATTGGTACTGTCTAGTGTATGTTGCAGTGCAATTATCCTACGCTTGATACACACTGATCGGGTTTCTAGTCTGCTGACTATCATCAGACTCAATACTGTACAATCATACAATTGTTGATCCTTGAAACAATTTACCGATTTCTAGATCATCCAACATATTCACATGTACGTAAGTATTCTCATTTCTCTTTAATATGTAAACCTCCGATACATATTATATATGACACATTGATAAGGTCACAAAATTTGGGAGCATCACACGTAGAGTATCACATTTTGACGATATAACATATAACCGCGGTGCACAAACGGTGTTCCAAAAACTAAAAACACAATTTAGCGTGCCTGATTCTATGGGAAAATCGTTAGGTTCCAAACAATGTTTTACCAGTTTGTAAATCCTGTTCGTTCATTGCCGTAACTGGATCTACGGACTGCAAGCGTGTAGACAGATAACAGCTAACGGAACGACGGTCAGCGGTAATGAACGAACTACGGAGTAAACACGACCAATTCGCAGCTTCCGGGCCAACCCAACCACATGAGGCTAATGTCTGAACACAAAAAAGACTGGCTCCGGACAGAGCTCTTTTTATGTCACTCAGTCCGAAGACAACACGGTCACAAACTAGATCATATTTAAAGGGTTTGTGACCAATCAGAAAACAAGGACAGAAGTGGACCAGACAAAGATCCAGACAGTACAGTGATGCCCCAATTAAAAGATGAATGTGTGGGCGGGGTGTCAGAAACTGGCAAAAAGGCTGAGAACGCTCGTGAAGGGCGAAGTGGCACATGACCGTCCTGACTACGAAGGTCAGTTCAAACAGTGGAGCTAGGCCTTTCCAAAGGCAAATAAAACGGTATTTTCCGGGGGAATTGCATTCTTCCCCGACACTCATGAGTTTTTATTACCCATCATCTGATCAAAAAATTGGCGTGATGGCGCAGTTCATCAGGAAACTATCGTATTTTTGCTTTGTCCATGTACACTCACTGATGCACGTTGGTTTCTCAGTCTTACATTGCTCCTATCCAACGCTGAGACGTTCAGTGAGAAGTTTGTCAAAAGCCAGTTTTTATTGATCCTGGACTGGTGTTGGCCTGAACACTGGGGCGATGGGGCCAACCGAATTGATTTAAAATGTGCACATACCTCGGTCGTTTAAGATGTCTGTGGTTAGACAGATATGTCAAGTCAGCTCGCTAACCCGACTCAGTTGGAAGGCCTGTTTTCTAGGAACGGCTTTCAGATTGAATTCCCGTGAAACAGTTTGCACTCCAAGTTTTGAACCCGGGTACACGGTTTTGGAATGATCGATAAGTCTGCATCAGCCATGTAGGACCTGAGCAATATTTACGACGGTCTGTCGATTAAAACTTTGCCTGTACCTGAGGGGAGTCGACGGAATATTATTAATGACGTACCGTCAGAAACACATTTGTGATTGGTTTTGAACTTTTGGACAAAGGTGACAAGTATATCGGTAACAAGCGGCCGCGAAGTATGTGATTCTTCCAGTAACACGGTCACCAAAACTTACACTTCCAATCACTGTTGCCTTACAGTTAGTTTCTGTGACACATTAAAGAATACAGTGCAATCCTGTCCAAACAGCAAAATTATTCGGTTTCGAAACAACAGAGAGCGAACCCCATTCTGCTAAAAACAGACGGATGACGAGTGCGATGCTCACCAGCCTCCACTACCCGTTCGTGAACGGGCATCCTGCGACGCAGAAACGTATGGTCAGTCAGCAACTCAGTACTGACTCTTGATAAGCGTTTTTTCTCACCCAGGTAACTGTTAATTCTAGTTTGAATAAGGATCGTAGTAATTTCATCATGGCAACGCCAACAACAACACTGAGAATAACGCTTCTGTTCGACGGCAATGTGTTGATACAAAGTTCGTTTATCAGCCATGATTTTTTAGATCGAGGGAACCACGTTGGCTTCGTCACAGAGGCAAAGCACTGAGCCATCGCTCTCCTAACCATGACATGTTCGGCAAGCCCTGTCTTGGCGCGGGCAAGATTTAGTAACAATGGTTGAAGGGTGGACATTCTTCGTGTAGTCATGACAGTCAAGCCGACTAATTGGGGATAAGATGGCTGACGACCGTTCGTGCAAATACTTCATTGATCCAATTATTGGTACCTACGCAGTTGCTAGACTACCGTCCACACGTGAATACAACTTAACGATGAATACATTCGAACAAATTTCCATTGGTGAAACCTAAAACGTAAAAAACAAACATAAGGTGGGACGCCAATATTCCATTTATCCTCATCTGTGGCTTATGTAAAACAGGCAACTACAAATGGTCACAGCATAGCAACCAAACAAAGTGACTTTCACAGACTGAGTTGACCAGGGAAAGAAAAGAACGATGGGTTAAGCATTACTAGTTTCATGGGTTACTTCAGTACTTTCTGGGTGCAGATTCGCACGATGCATCCTGATCGCCACTAACCTAGTTAAGACTAATAACATCATGATTGGAATACGTAACAACACGGTGGATAATCAATGTAATCAAGCAGGTGACCTCTTTCGCAATCGAAGACGTCGGGCTTCCGTTCGAAATCCGGGGTGCTGACGTCTGTTGCGTCATTGCTTACAACTACTTGGGTGGGCGTTCGGCTATCCACTGCCGTAGGCTCAGTTCAGCTGTTGGATACACCTACGAATGACACTATGGAAAGGATCCTCCTATAGTGATTTCCAAAGGAAATATCGAAAGAATCACTGGCTTTTAGCTTTCTAGGATAATGCCTACTGAACTGCATGTATAAGCAAATACTGAAGAACAAAACAGTTGACTTCAACGCGTCCGGTATAACTCGGGTGGTATACGGAAACAAACGCGAATCCAACAAGTTGGACGGAAGCATCAGGTCTTGGATGAGATAATAATTGAAATTAAACTACAAGAACAGACCGAATAAAACCCAGAAATATATCGTGTGCGACCATGTACAGGAAGGCTTCGGTTCACAGTGTGAAGGCTGCTGATTCCAGTCTTACTAAGGTTGTCTATCGGCCAAGCCCAAACATGGACGAAGAAAAAGACAGAATACGACGGTTGGAGAGTGAGTGTCACGTAACATTTCACTTATCAAATCTGATACCGAGTTTGCGGCTAGCAACATGTAGGATCACTCCATAAGACATATCAATGATATGAAATATACTACACAAAGAAACTGAATATCATTTTATGGATTACGGTTTTTATAGCTGATCTGAATCAGGAGTTATGATGGCGAAACTACTTGTAGTGACGACGATCAATCAAAGTGACCAGAATTTCAGAAATAGCATCCAACGTCTTGAAGGTAATCCATAGAAATAATCAATATCCATTTAGTATTAAAGGGATTCCGTTTATTTCAGCGGGCATCACTAAAGTAAATGCTGTGACCAATGGACGACAAAACGTGAACATAGAAATCTTGTTCAAAGTATCCAAAAAAGCACTATTAAAGAAGGGAGGCGATAGCTCGCCAGTGAACAGAAGGTGCAGATAAACCGGACGTTGAAGAGGAGCATGCCAGAAATACCGACCGAACAGTATGGCTTCAGGTCAGGGTACCATTTGACAGATGACCACTTCCGGTTGGTATTCCACAATTTCACTTGTGGTAGCACCTTCAGTGCCGTCAGACTTGATCACACGAGGAAGTGGACAGGAAGCGGAACACGTGAAAATATACAAAGACCCAAAGTCAGGTGAAGCTTTGCCCAATTGATCAAGCTTCAAATAGATCAGAAGTTGAGGGGTAACCTAAAGAAAACATTAAACAAAAAGCAATAATGGAAGACGGTTTAGAAACCAGCTGTCACTGAAGATAAAACAGGATTAAATGGATGCTTTTTTTAGTTACATACAAGCATAGTGCACTGTTCTCACAAAGAATGCCCGCAGAGAATGTCAAAATGCCCTTAACAGAGGATATTCCATGTTGAGTAGTCATAAAAGTCATAGGGAAACGAGCGAGTACTTTTGTGGACAGCAACAAAATAACACTGAAAACCTGCAACCACGGCATTCAGGTCCACGACAACCAAAAATGTGAAACAATCACTGTGTTTAGAACAGGTTGCCTAGATTCATGTATACAATCAATAAATTAGCCCACAAGCCAAGTAACTTTTATTGTGAATCTCTTCCACTCAAAGAGAAGACTATTCATGCTTTAACAAAACGAAATTCATGTTGAACTCTGGTCACTCCACATGTGCTGTACAAAGCTTGCCAGCGGATCTCGTCTGCTATCTTTATCAATTCATAAACAATGATAGCTCCGACATCTTCGGAAATCACTTCGTTAGTTGCAGTGTATTCTATCGCACGGTATTCGCCTAACCCAGTAGGGTCGTTAGCTGGAAGTACCGTGTATCCAAGTGGCGATTCGGTAAGTTGACGTAGCTATTTTTAGTAGTTAGGTCCACTTCCCCTCCTCTCCTCTTTTTTTCTTCCTATATAGGTTTTTTCTTCTTCGTGGTTGTGTGGCAGTTAAGCATCAGTGTGAACCACTGATGTATTGCTGTCTATGATGATGATGAACATCAGGGCGGAATTTATGTCCAAATGGATCAGACAAACGGATGCGACTAAAAATAATGGGAAGGGGGCAAACAAGCTGAATTCAAAAAAAGTAGGAACGGATCTAGTCGGCGAACCCGTGCCACATAGCAACGGATTTTGTTGTTTGGCTTGCGCTCCTTGTGGTGAGAAAGTCGATGGGCGGCAGCAAAACGCTGGTTCCTTGATGGGATTAGAGAACCTAACATGAAGATAGCTTTGTTCCAATGGAGAACAGTCCATGCTAGAGGGTGTTTCTTGCAGAGAAATTATTTGTGGGGAGGTATTACTGCACACAGTGATATGCAATTGATTCTGAGACCGCGCTAACAGGTCACACAGTTAATGGATCGTTAATTTGTGCAAACACGTTTGCAAGCAGAAATACAACATGCGTGCAATTTGATGGTTGGGCGTTTACAGAATTTTCTCTCGGTTGTGTCCGAATTGTAAGTGAAAAACTACGCGCATAGACAGGTAACGTTTATCAAGCCAGCATCTGACAGACCTAGTTGAAAGTCTTAAGTTATCGATACAGGGCCGATTGTTAACTGAGATCCAAGTGGCCAAAGCGTGCTCAATATCAACATTACACGCGATCCCAGTAAACGAACGTTGAAGGTTCTGACTGGACGTAAAGGTGTATGGAAAGCCACGTTGCGAAACGGTGAACAGAGACTAGAGTTACAACACAGTGCCAAATGCTGATCACCAACTAGCAAAGGTTCACTGCGGAAATCTTTAATGCGCTAACTAACTTTGCTCGTTCATCGAACAGCACATGCACCGGAACTGCCTTCAAGGGAATAGGAAGTCTTACAAGGAGACCTGGTGAATTAACCACGTTGCACAGCTGCGATGGTTAGGATCACGTACTCCGCATGCCAGCTGAACGTTTACCATACCGGGCATTATATACTGAGACCACCAACAGTTGACTGGGGTCCTTGGACTCACTCAAATCACCAGCTAGAAACGCTATCCAAGATGGCAGTGTGCCACAGTCAATGACGTATCTGCATTCATACCATTTCTATTTCTTTCATTCAATCTTCTGTTATCAATTGTTCCACCTTTTAATAACGTTTTCTTCTAGGGTATTCCACGTCACTGTTGAGGTGAGCGGCAGCCTCGAGCCACAGTACCTTCTGGATCAGGTTCAAGGTTGCTGTGATGATGTGGTGACACATAATGTACTTGTAGTCTACCACAGTAGTAGGCAACATTACCTCACCGACAGTCCGGTAAAGTGCGTTTCTCCTGAAAAGAGTAGAACAGCATTGCAAAAGGGGAGCAACTTAACAATCGTGACAACTTTCCTTAACAGAGAAAATTGGGACAACTTAACTACACGCTTCGCTGTCTGTTATCGAAGCAATTTGGACAGCAGCAGACTAAGAAGAGGAAACGACGGTCGAAAAACAAAAAACACGAACTGTTTCAAGGATGGGTGAAGAATCTAACGTCAATTTCCGAGAAGAATAGAATAGAGACGTCCATTTAGTGGAAATAGCAGAGAAATTAAACAGGGATAAAGGGATTGACTCGAAAAAGGGCCATAATGGATATTCTCGTTCGGAGCACCTCATGGTTCAGTCCAGGCACACACGAGTAACTGTCGTCTGAAGAGCTCGCAGTATTCTTGTATGGTTGTTTAGCTGCAAACATGATTCCAAGATACCAAATGTGGCACACTCCTTAAAGGATCCAAATAATGTGAGGAAGACCTACGGACATCAAGTGGTTGACGGATTCACTACAAGGCGTTTGTCATCATACAACAAAGTGAATCACATGTTATGGACTGGATACTGTTAGATTGTCAAAACCCATGGAAAAGTAAGTAGGACTCAAATCAAATGCTTTTGTGTTTGGTCGTCAAAGTCGTTACCTACACGGAGGGCTTTAATGGGAACCGCAAGGAAATCAGTGATTGACGTACAGCAACATTACAACCACAATTACTGTGAACATTCAAGACGAAGTACAATCCATAAGCCGATGTGTTTGTTGAGAGCAGTGGTTTTTCATCTAACCAGATATCATAAAATTCGCGTTATTTCGTAGTATCTACCTGAAATTCGAAAACACGTTTCGCACCGCAGGCTTCGCAATCAGCCACAGCTGGAGGAGTTTCGGAGAGCCAAAAGGGTTTACCACCACGCTGCAGCCGAACCACCTGTAGAAAAAGGATAATACGGTTAGAAAAAGAGAATAATGAATATGAACTGAACAACTAGTTGAAACAATTAAAACCTGCCAGGTGGTGACAGTCGCCAGTAAGTCATATATAGTAACGTAAACGCTACAAAACAATATAAGCCGCTGGTAAGACTTCTCTGAAGGTACGTTGGGCAAAATGGAAAATAGTATGAAAAGTGACCCTCCGAAAAAGGCACGACAGAACATAATGAGAGCGACCGAATCCAAGCAACTTTCAGATCTAAAGCGTGCCATGACCACCAAAAACAGTATAGATGCAAACTACTTGAAGTCGTATTGACTTCCTTCTAAGTTCGAATAGATGAACAGCCGATATGTAGTCTTAGCGACA
>LOND01002076.1:12205-24204 GCA_014220965.1 Paragonimus kellicotti | reverse complement strand
CCAGGGACACCCGACCAGACTACTGAGCCGAGCCCACACCGAACGCCGAAGCCGCCCACAACAAACGGTCAGTCACTCATCGGTGACAAGCGGATTGTGGTGGGAAAACTACCATAGAACTGGCCCTCCACATCATCGGCGTGGTGCATAGTTGGACCACAACCATTAAGAACAGCAGAAGACTTGCCTCGACTGAGACGCTGGTGAGTAGACACAGTACGGAGGTTTGTGTCGTGTGGTCCATCTGTCGTCAAAGAATTGATGGGATCAGCGTCTGTGAGATAAGCACCGTATTTCCAATCACCTTCTGCGGGATAACCCATCCAGTATGTGTAACCAGCACCTGCTCCCGTAGCTTACCTTGGCATGTAAGCCTTGTCTTACCCAAGGCTACGGCATCGATAAAGTAGCGACCCAGTCCCATCGAATTCAGCGAAAGTGTCGCAATCCGGCCATCTGGTGTTGCATCCATCTGGCAGTGTATGTACATTCCGGGTCCCTACACACAGCCGCCCTTCACCAACGGATATACCTGAGGTTTACTTGATTAACCTTGCTGGGTTTTCTGATTGGAAAGCCCGACCTCCGAGGTAACAGGATGGGTTCTCTGTATACCCTACCGGGATCTTTTGGTCCGAAAGTACGATCCGCCTGGCTGTGAGAAGCTAATGTAACCTGGGACACTGACTTATCAGTCCCATTATGGCTGCGCGGTAGACATACCGTAAGGCTCACCATGCTTCCGACATTTCATGTGAATTCTCCCACCACGTAGCACAATAAACTGGGGGTCTCGGTCAACCGTTGAACGATCCGTGTGCGTATTGCTTGGGTGGTATCTTTTTAAATTCCTTTCCTTCGTACGCAGAAGTCAACAGTGTTGTAACTATGTCTAGTTTTGTAGTGCTATAAGGTCGGACCTCACTGCCCAAATCCCCGTACACAGTCAACTTTGCAATACGCACGAGCAATACCTACGAGTTTAAATACCCTTTGTCTGGCTGCTTCGACTTAGCCCACTTGACATGAATGAACTCATTACGACGGAAGTTCTAGTCAGCATAGCCCTCCGGATTAAACCAGCACAAACCGAAATACCACTCCAAAGTAGCAGATCAGAACAGGGAATAAACACCCTTTTTGGCAAGCACATACAAGCTAAATTGTGACGTCGACGCTCGCTGAAGCGACTTGGTCAGGAAGAGTCACTGTAGGCCCAACAATGTTTGAACTCATGCAGTGTCATACCCAATATTTTTCCAAGTTGATTTGTTTGGATAATGAAGATAAAGGACATTTACCGCGGACAGCCCTTGAGGTGTCTCGAAGTAGCATCGTAATACAGAAAACTGGTATTGTAATCCGGAAACCTCATAGTGGAAATATGGACACTTGTGTTCCTGTTAGAGCTCATCGATAGTACATGTCTTTGCGTCAACCAGCAGAGCTCGTCGTGTGCTCGTGAGACAAGCGTGTAGACCACTACAACATCGTGAAACTAGATGCAAATGAATTTGTAAATGTGTCCAATAACAAGCACCTGAGTAATCCTTAGGTAGCCCGATCGTCCAGAGAAGTTGCATCACATCATCGGTAAGAGTTCAAGTAAGAAAATGTGGACACTTGAGGAAGATAGGGTTACGAGGTTGTCATATAGAACAAGTACATTTACAAGGTGTTACCTCTATGAGATGACAAAACGGAGTTCCGGCTGAGACAACACAACCGAGATTCACAGCCGCATTTGGGACGCACCTTACAACTGTATATAACTGGTGAGAGGGTATATAGTTCACGCAAACGGTGTGGATCTAGGATAGCTTTGCAGACTCCCGAAAGCATACACTAGGACACAGCCTGGGCTTCGACAATGAAAAATTATCCCCATCACAAATCGGCAAGTTGACTGGTCAATGACAACTTCGGTAAAATGCTTCTTCTATTGAATTAATCGGTGACTCAGACCGACGCACTTCGCAGACTTCCACTCATTGCTGACGAATGTAGCGTTACGGAAAACAAACGACTATATTTTCGAGTTCGTTGGTATGGACCATACCAAGTTACTCCCCACCCAAATGGCATTGCGAGAGAAACCTATTGTTCGTAGAATGAAAATGTCCACTTCCACTCTCTCAATCACTTCTACCGCCGAGAATATTAACCATGTACGGTTCACTAAAACCATCTAAAGTGACACGTTACATGCTAATAATTGAACAAACGGTGGGTGTGCACGTCCCAAACTTGTCATATTAAAAATCGTGTCAAAGACAATTCAGTATTCAGGCAGATGCAACACTTAAACAGTTGTCATCCTTATCTAAAAGCTATGGTCATTTTAAAGCAGACAGCTACCAACCACTTCTGGAGGCGACCATAAACTGCCGGACAGTTCAACTAAGAAAACTATTCACAAGAAATTCGCATAATCCGGTTAGAACGCGAGCATCTGATAACTTTACGCCAGTCAAATATAAACGTGCACGACAGGAAGCGCCATTCATGCAGATAAGACGAATTTATACGCAAGACGGCATCGCAGAGGAAGTAAACCTGGTCGCGATCATTTTACAACCTCACAGCCATCTTAGAAGGTTCGCATAAAGCTACAGTATGTAAAAACTGTCGAAGAAAGAAGTATACATAGAACTGCCTCTTAAGGGTGATTACATTACGATTCGGAAAAAAAAACTAACGCATTCGGTTAAACGAACATTTGATGCGACCGAACTCCAGACACACGCTCAGACATAGAAACCACTGATGCCTTCGGCCAAAAAAAAAAGAGATCCGACACCGATGTTGCTTCATACTGCACAGCATAAATGCCGAGAAAGATGTATAAACAAGCCCGAAAGAAGCTTGTTATCGGCCGTAAAGGAACATTTGTCTAACTGGACGCAGAAACATGTTCCCGGAAAATCAAACCGTTGCTGAAACATGGAAACAATCAGTGGTCGCATAAGACTTGACAAGCGATCACGTCACACATCCAACTCGCTCGCCCAGACGCTTGTCACGTCACCCTAACCTTAGGCTTTTACGGTTGGCCGAAGCCATGTAATCAACCGATTCAATCTAGCCTTCTGTTTGGAAGGTTAATCTTGAACCTGATCAAGCCTTGTACTTAACGGCCTATTGCAACCTACTGGTCGGTTATCCAACACGACAATATGAATTCTTCATGTCCACTAAGATTAGTTTCCTGACTGTGTCCTTACGTCACGTGGCAGGTAAAAGAATCACCGACTACTAAACGGTTTGTATGGAACTTCGTGCCCTATTAAACGGACCAATGACAGTTTTCTTGCTATTGATTTAATTTTGTAGAACATATATAATTGTAATGATCTGATGAAGAATTATCGAAAACAATTGCTCGTCACTGTTGTCTTCTATGACTCAATGGGAATTTTCGCGAGATAAACGGTAAGCATTAAAAGTTAACGGCACCGCATCGTCCAGCTGATCAGATCTAAAGGACCCACCTTGGGAAAACCAACGTCACATAACGATCAGTCTAAGCCAATCTAAGCCTGAGTGTTACATGTGATAGGTCTGGATGTGCAAAACGTACAAGGCGTCCCTGACAACCATGGAAAG
Organism: Paragonimus kellicotti; assembly: GCA_014220965.1. Taxonomy (NCBI): domain Eukaryota; kingdom Metazoa; phylum Platyhelminthes; class Trematoda; order Plagiorchiida; family Troglotrematidae; genus Paragonimus; species Paragonimus kellicotti. Next base: position 20,598 of record LOND01002076.1, on the reverse strand, counting down.
AGTGTGTTTATCAGCATCAATTCAAATGGCCAGACTTCGCATGCGATTGACACACGTGGGCAGGAAGCAAAATTCCGTTCTTACAAAGGATATCAGGTAAAAACTGAATGCTTTTTAGTGGCCTTAATCTCATTCAATCGTTACCACACTTTTGCGTATATAAACTGAAAAATGGCACGGATTGCGCAACGAAGGTCTGGAAGCAACCGCAGTCTTATGGAGCAATCGACTCTACCTGTTGTCGTGTGAGAGACAATGGCGATCGGTTAACATCGCAGTCGGTCACTTAAGTGACAGGAAACACCTTAGTCGATAAAGCGGAGAATGTATGAAGCTGACAATCAACAGTGGTTCAACGACAAAAGCAGCAAGGAGACCCCAAAATTTCTGAAAGCACGGTAACTATGTACTAGGTGCCGTTTACATACAACTGTCAAGTTAATGAATGCGACCACAACTGTTTACAACAAAATGAAAGCCACAGAGCAGTAACGAAGACGACAACCATTTAGCTCGGTGATAGAACAAGCAACAAGCGCGAAGACGAAACGAGTCGTAAGTCAGTGAGGCTAGTCAGACTCGTGAATTAAGAAGCATGGGAGTTAACGGATTGTTTCTTTTCATTCGACTAGACGAAGTAAACTTACAAACCCACCACCTGCACTCAAGAACACCATCAAACAACTCATCAGTGGTTAATACTGAAGAGTAATTGCAACACAACTCCAGCAGGAAACTGCCCGAAGGCAACCATAGGTTGCAAACAAACAGCCGCGAGTGACAATCAGAGATCCACCGCAAGATAGCCTCCTTATAGCCAAGTGTTCTGCTTCATTGACAGTGCTCATTCACAAACAAAAGCAGTGTTTACGCCATTGAATTCAGTAGGTTATTTTCCCAAACATCGTGGCGCTAAAACAAAGACAACCAGACCTGAAAGAAAGGATGTAAGCCTGTACGAGTGTTCTATTTTACGCCTTAACCTGGCAGTAACGAAGAATCGAACTGTTTGATTATTGTTGTCCATCAATTAACAGGCACTGAGTGGACCATTGCGTGGGCAGCATGAGATTTTGCTGGCATCCGCTTCGAAAAAACGTGGGACAAGCGCGCAACTGACCAAGCAATGGAAATGTAGTTAAGCGACGATTCGGTAAAAACGAACTAACCAAGTCACCCCATGGTCACCGAATGCGAAGATCCCAACAGGTCAATAAACCCAAAAGGTGTCACATGTCATGTTAGGGAAATCAGGATAGGCCCAGTCGCCGGTTACAATCCTGAACCAGTATGGCAATTAGCCTGCGTTTACACTGTCGCTAGCTCATTTCTTAACTCGCATCCATTTAGTCCGTTTACCTTATCTGATTATAGAAGTTCTCATCGTCACTGTTTACGTAAACGGCAACTTAAGTCAAAGGTACAAATCGGTCAGGTCCACGGCTACCTGAGGATGTATGGACAACCTACAGGTGACGGTTTATCAGCCCTGTGATAAACGTAGTTAATAATTACAACAGTTGACACCGAGAATTAATTTAAACAATAGAGATACCCATGTATTCACCCAAATTACCGAAACTTGAGTGAAAAACAACACTGTCAAACGTTTGGAGCTTCAACGACACACACGGAAGCGAAAATTGTAGGCAACTTCCATTTCACGCCAAGTGAGCATTTGAAAAGCGTACATGTTGGACGTAATCACTATAATTAGACCGAAAGCGCAAAATACCGCGAAATCCGGCACTTACATAGGCAGAGGCAAATACTAAATTAGAGTAACGGCAGGTAATGGAGTGTGCACAAGATAAATCAATGCATCAAAAGTACGTGAATGCACACACACACACACACACATAAACACAGATTGAAGGGCTTTCACCGCGTATGAACCAGCACTGGAGCACTGCCTGTCAGTATCTACGCAATGTTACCATCAAGACCAGAGCTCTGCTACAGCCATATTAAAGGAGGAAACGGCACCGACGAAAAACGCACTTCGGATGGTGGACAAAAGGATTGGGCAAACAGCCAATCGCAACTGCAGCAGCTGTACGGGAGTTGCAATGTACGCACAGTTAAACCAATAAATAAGCAGAGAACTTAGCGTACAGTTGTCCACAACAGTCATGTATGTGCGTACGTGCATCGGCGCGTAAAGCTGCCTCCACTTGCTGCATGTGAACGCAAGATGGATATAGTCTGATTAAAAGATTATTAACGAAGTGGAAATAGAATGAAAGGTGGCATGGAAGACTCCGAACAGATGATTTGAGCGAAGGGACTGATGAAGGGTAAGGGACAGAGCAGGTAGAAAGACATTGTTGGTTTGGACCAAGCATACACATCCCAGCGTTGAAGTACGGAACACAGCCTGCGCAGGCGAATGAGTGTGGCCCAGAATAAATTGATTGAGATGAGGAACTGCAATCAGATGTATCGCAGTGAGCTTCTTCGGAAATAGAGAAAAGAAACCGGTAAATATATGATAACGTAGATGGCGCAGAATGCAAAGAACAGACGGCTGATGACCATGAAATCGATTGTCATCAACCAGCTACAGAAATGGGTCGATATAGAATTACCAGAGGAAGCAGTAAGAAAAGTGAACCGTGAGTTGGGTTAGGTCACATTCATCCGGAGAAGTGATCGGGGTGTTTCAACAATGGACAGTCCGAAGTAAGTGCAGTATGTATGTAAATAGATGCACAAAGACGAGCAACGGAAAGATTGACAACATAAATGGAGTGGCCTTGGTCGTTCGGAGCAAGCAGTGTTCGGAGAACAAGCTGTGAAGAAAACGAAGCAGTTATCGAATAGGTAACAGCCGATGGTCAATGAACAGGTGAAGCGACTACAGCTAATGCAAAGCCAGCAAGGGACTCAAGAGGATAGGGAAACGAGCCATGAGATTAGAGTTTGCGTATTTTGGGGCATCGCACCTCTGGATTGGCCTTTGCTAATTCCAAGCGACCATGTGCTTGATAGTCAAAGTTGCACTCGTGTTGATCAGAGTACCGATGGAGGGAACAGAACAGACCATTGCAGCGACAGGAGAATCCTAGAAATGGATAACAAAACGCAAACCATTATGCGTTCGATGCAACCTACTCGCAAGGCAATGAAAAATACAAGGCATACGGGAACCATGGTGATGATTTAGATTTGAATATAGATATTAGAAGCAACTTTGTAAAGTCTGATCCCTTCTCTTGTGGCTAGTCTTTCCAGAATATTTCTCAACGCCGCCACGATGAACAACGACTCGAGCCACAGCGCCACCCAGTCAGGTTGATGGGAACTTAGAAACGCGTACGGGTATGCATACCAGAAACTGCCCTGGTGAGCGAACCTGTCAAGCTGGACATAGTAAGCGAGAAGTGTGTAAGGCAAGTGCGCATACAGTCAACGACTAACAACTATCAACAGAACTAGATTTTCTGGAGAGTTGAAAGGGATCCAGTGGACTATGGTGAGAGTCCAAAAGTGAAAACCGCTTTGCTAACAGGTAATACATAAACTGAACACAGTTCAAGGTCGAACATTATCGGAAATAGGTTATAACAGTACCTGTAAGACCAACACGCTTACGACACCACGAGCATCTGTTGACACGGGACGGAGACTGGGAGGAACTCGAACCTGAGAGCAGAAATGAACCAAAACAATGGATAAGATCATAGAACATACGGATAGTTTTTGAAACAACATAGTTGGGCCGAGTGCCAAAAAGGAAAAACGTTGCACTGGATGACATAACCTAGGCCACAGAGGGCTTATGAGCTAGCGGTAGCTCAGTGCTAATTACTGATCACCTCACAGTGGGTTCAAGCCTAATTGACAGCGATCACTCCAGTCTGCGTTTTGGTCGCCAGAGGATACTTAGTGCATCATATAATGGCAAACATCGTGTGCAACACAAATGTACGTATGGCAACCCGTTAAATTACTTGTACTCAGGTTAGAATACTGATGGATCAGTTTAACAAATTAGCCATCTTTAATCTAGTTGTAAAAAAAAGGCTTTAGTCCAAGCGGGGAAATAAATCATGCCACCTGCACAACCTTGAACTTCCAAGGAAGTGACACAGACATCCAACGGAGGGCAGCGTTTTATCAGCAAGAACCTTATATGCTACTTCGACGAATGCAGCCGCCACGTAGCAACAGGTCAATCAATTCGACTTGTCTTGGTGGTGAAGAAGTCCAACAGACTAGCTCAAGTACACAGGTACCTGACAAGCAATCGTATAGACATCAAGCTCAATCCTGGCAAAGTGGCAGTTAGCAGAGCAACTGCACTCCTTTGATGCAGTAGTTAATCATACCGTACAGTAGATTTATCCAAAGCCACTCGATGGAAGAATACACTGAAAACCGTGCTAAAGAATGAACATTTGAGCCCATGAGAACACTTGTAAAGCGTTGGTGGACAGGAACTAGTGGAGAAAAGATTTGGGGTCGGATAAGACTCGACTTCAACTAAGCCAAGAGTATTCAAAATAGAGCCACTCACCACTAAGGATTTCAGTGGAAGACGACATAGGTGTTGAAGGTGCTCTGCGTTTTAGGGTGCGAGACATATGAGACATGATGGGGCCATCGGAACCGGTTCTCATTGTAAGGCTTGAGGCGGAAAGTGTTGAAGAGCTGCTTGTTTGGGCTGATGAACTGGCTGGATGGTCTAAACGAGATGGCGCTGACACGCAATTGCCATGCGTTGTGTCATTTATATCTCTTGCAGCCGTTGTGAGTACCATGGAGGGTGGTAGACCAGAGGCCTCGTTCTTCAGCTGTTCCTGATAGCACTTCGAACACATATCTCGAAACTGGACACTTCCGTAAAAACCACATCCACGTTTGCATAAGTTCTGCGCTTCGGCTTTATTTTTTATATCCGGAGTTTCGTTATTCTAGCGAAAATAAAAAAACAGAAACGTAAGTTAGCACAGTACAAATGAACAACAGAGCTTAGTGTGCATTAAAGAAAGAACCTAACTACAAATTAGCCCAATGTCCGTCATTAACAACGTAACGTAGACGTAAAGTTGGCTTAGTCACCCGTTCACAAAGTGCAGGATGTCCGTTTATATATGGTCTACAGAATCACGAGACTGAGTACCGCGGGGCTGCTGACAACTGAACAAGGCGAATGACCGGGCTGGTTTGTATGGAATGCGCTTCGCACCTTCAAAGTGCAAAGTGTTACTTCAAGACTGGGGCATTTCCACTCCTACTTTCTTTACTGCAGTAATCCGCTTGGAATTATGGACCACACATACTGCCACTCTGACCTATGCTGCTACCTTGACGTAGTGATCAGGCTTGTGTGCTGCTTTGATTTGGCAGGCTAGTAACTAAAACCTCGGTCCTATCAGGTGCAACCTTGCCAGAAATGTCAAAAGGGAGCAGTCAGACAAGAAACAGCGGTTCTTACAGTTACATGTCACACTATTAACCCCGCAGGGCTGCTTATGTACAGGCACCATCTTATGAACGTACACCAGAACTATTTTTACAGTTGCGGAACTGCTGTTTTATGAATAACATGGAGGCACTCTCAAAGCCTGATTGTCCAATGGCTGATCGTGACCGTCAACATGTTATCCAATAAGATCGACAAAATTTCAGTACCATTCAAAAGTCTGGTGTAACGTTGAAAACACCCACTGCGCGTAGCAGTTAGCAGAATCATACATCAATGTCTTACTTAATGCGTCCTTGAGTGAGACAAGCTCAAGATCAAGTAAGTCTGACTCTTGGGTCACTGGCTTCAGGTAGGGTCTCCCAAGAAAACCCTGTATCCTGGTAAAATACTGGTCAGATTTCTGAGTCAAAATCAAAGTGACGTCCATCAAGTCAACCCCTTTTAGCGACATAAACCATGGGGAGTCGTCGTTCTGTCGATACTGACATTATTCACCCATCACGACTTCTGCCTTCTATTTTGCCCTTAATTTTCCAGTCTACTCCGTAACTCCTGATGATAATTGTTTTCAACAGCCAAGACACTGGCGCTTTCTCCATTCTCTGACAAGTTACACAGCAAGCTGCTCTGACATATACTATCTCAAGTCTGGAGCTTGATGTGTGCCCTGTCGGAGACGCGAGTCTACGATTCTAGCACCGTTATCCATTTGAGCTCACCTCTAGATAACTGTCGATTCAAGCGCTTCTCTCTCAGGGTTTCTGGTGACGCCGAAGCTGAATCTCGTGGTCAAGCTGGAGTGGGAATCGCACTGAGTTCCAGAGCAGAGCAATGTTTGCTCGATTGGATCCCAGTGAACAGTCGCTTGTGTGTTGTCAGATTCAATACATCGGTCAGTCTGTCAACGCAAATCAGAAAAGCGCTGCATATTCATTGTCGGCGTACGCTGCAACGGACAGCTGTTTGAATGCTACCAAAAATGTGTTCTACGTCGCCAACTTTTTCAAGCAGGTTAAACCATTATACTAGCCAGCGATTTTGATGCCCGACTTGGTCGTCTTTTCTCAGACGAGGAGCGACTGAGAGGTGTTCGGTGTCCGGCCACAACGGAGTGACAATAAAGACTGCTGCAGCTGTGCGTATGTTAGTCTCTATATTTCGAGCACCGCATTTTAACAGAGTAAGGGACACGGTGTCACGTGGAGGCCGCCCTGTTCATCTTAGTCAGAGTCACAATTTGACCAGTCTATTAAAGACTGTCGTGCATTTTGGAATGAACGCCCGGACGCGGACCATACTGTTGTGCGTTCCAATCCTGTTTTGTTACTCGTCCAGAAATCAGCCGACAGATTGCTGTGAAGAGGTGTGTTCCGAAGGAATGTGTGCAGTTGCGAGCAGAACTGGATTTCTGTCATGTCGATAAACCCTATGAACAAGCGTCGCTCGATTCCACCATATCCTCACGTTGTTGCATACAATACGGCATTCACTCAACGGCCAGGACATTTGGGCACCTGAAAGCTGCTTTTGATTCACGTGTCCAACGCGCCCTTGGACTGCCACGCGCAATTGTCCTAATAAAAGATCATTGTCGAAATTACTATACCAAGCGAGTGCAGCTATTTCGAGCGTAATTTATTCCAACTGCTCGACAGAGGTGAACGATCTTCTTTCTATTCAAACAGATATGACATGCTGGAGGGAGCGCCGAGACTTCGGGAATCTAAGAACGGAGCCTCTTTCATATGGTGAGCTGACCGACATTGAGTATACGGGTGAAACCGTTTCATTTGTTTTTGCAGACAAAACGAAACCCATGTCGAAACAGTTAAATAAAGCTAGTCTGCACAGGAGGCACTACAAACTTTTAAACTGTGGCGCTGTCACAAGACTGTGTCAAATCGCTGAACCCTTCGCCACTGTGAAGTCACTTTATCGGTTCACGATATTGCGAACGAAGTACCTATGAAGGTGTTGAGCAAAACACGATGTACTCGCATGTCTAAGACATTTGTGGAATCTTAGAGAGGTTCAACTGTTGACCAAACAGGCTTGATTGCGCTCTATTTTGCTCTAAGGATTACAGACGCCGTCTGTTCAAGTGCAACAAGCATAAGTTACCAGTATTCCACTATCGCTATCTCTACAAGTGGTATGTGGGTTGGTCTTGTAAGCAACGCAACAGTCCGTTCCCAGGAATTTGGAAAACCTCAAAGATGGCGAACGATAACTAAGGTAATTGAATGTAGTCCGTGCTGACTGAACCAAGAACTCCGTATCATCATTATATTCATCACTATTCTCGATTAAGTCTTACTCAAGAGCACTGTGGCTATGGCCGCCGCCAATCCCGTCAAATGTAAGGGGGAAAGAGGGGAAGACTAAAAAAAATGGAGCTTCAGAAAAGGTAGAGACAACGGTCTTGCAGATGCATGCTCTTCATTGACTGTGACAAACTGTCATGCCAAAAAAGATCTCCAACCGGCGGTGTGGATGGTCGCGAATTGCTCAACCAAGTAGGCAGCCTCTACTAGCTCTGCTCAGCAGGACAGTCAAACCTTTCATAGCCCGTGATCATGTCGGAGTCTGATCACCATGCGGTTTCTTCTAAGCACCAGCAGCCTCAGTGAACTGCGTGATGCAGCAGACGTTTCAGTAGCATACAGGTAATGAGACCCAACCAAGGAAAACAGCAGCTTCACTACGTCGGTTATCAGCCGAAAGCTTGCACATTTCCGGAATACACGTAGATGGGCTATCGAGTTGCTCATAGTCAGCCCATTGGACACAGGCCGAATGACAGAGAAAATGATGGTCGACAGTCTGGATGCATCTCCCACAGGAATGGGCAAGACCTTTGAACCACAGACAACCCATCAGTTGAAAGCCGTCTTTAATCGATAAACTGACGTTTATATGAAGTCACAAGTGACTAAGGTTGGCGAATGTACACGTGCTCTTG
>LOND01002076.1:0-10820 GCA_014220965.1 Paragonimus kellicotti | reverse complement strand
GAATCCTGCCTGTTCTTCACGTATCTGGCTTTCTCTGGGTTTAGTGAGACGACGTAAAAGGAGGCTAATGAGTAACTTGAAAGCAACGGATACCAAACTGATGCGTCTGTGGTAGTCATATAGATTTCGAGACCCCTTTTTGAGAACAAGAATTACTGTTGACAAGCACCAATCGCGAGGTACCTCTTCAGTCTCCCAAATCGTCTGGAGGAGTTTAGTCAGTTCTGATATCAACCTCTCCCGCCATCCTTGAAAAGAGAAGGAGAGAGGAGGTCTGGTCCAGGAGCCTTATTACGCTTCAATAATTTGAGCTCTAGGACCACTTCTGCTTCCGACGGAGGGCCGTCTGGAATGCAATAACTGACCATTCGGGTCGTCCACATAATCTGGTTGAGGCCAGCTGAACTGTTCTTCAAAATGTTCAGCCCACCTGTCAAGTCGACGCGATTGATTGGTGATAAGTGAACCATCTTTTTCACATATGGTCTCACTTACACCGACTCGACGACCAGTACAACCACGGATCAGGGAAAAAAGCCTTCTGCAATTCCCAGATAAAAAGGCTCTTTCCAGGCTCAAGCAGTCTGCGTGTAACAGCACAGGTAGAGTCAGTGTCAACTCAATCTTTTAGTAATATCTCAAACTTTGAAAGTGCGAACCATACAGATCAGTCATTTCATTTAATCCGTTTAGCACAGTCTGTATGTTCTCTGCAGAAATAATCAAGGCAGCCGGCCGCATACTCAATTCCAGTCAGCTAACTACCTGGTAGAAGCTCTAATCCGAGATCCCTGGGACCCGCAAGTACCCTTTCCAGAAATATCGTCCATCACAAATTTGGAAAGAAAGGGAGAGATCGAACACCTCTGTTAAAAGCCATATGAAATAGATACACATGAATGTGCGCTCTGCATCTAGAACTGACGTAAAACGATTAACAAATCCATATACTTCTCTGGGACCGTAGTATCGCAAGACCCAAGATGGTTAATGTCTCTGTGGCATGTTTTAAAATCGGGAACGACTGTTGATATGCGCCAATCAAGAGATATCCATTTAGTCGCCCACATAGAACGGTGTAGTCGGTTCAAACATCTTTGAAAAGCGTTGAAGAAAGGTTTGGACTTGGACCTTTATTGTTTCAACAACTTGACCCCCAAAGCTATCTACGCTATCTACATCGTCCACGTATTCCATGTGCCGATAGTGTCTGTCAGTATCCTTTATTGTGGTTGCTGACCAATGAAGGGAACCGCGAGATGGTCAAATAATGTGGACGGCGTCCATTAAATCCTTGGCCATCTTGATGAGTAGTTGATGGGCGTCAACTAGTAGACCAGGGAATACACAGGGAACACAACCATCACCATCACTGGTTGGAAGCGTTCCCAATTTGCAGTGTTGCGATCAATGGTAAAGACGATAACGGTGTGACCGTTGGTTAATTTTCCCCGTTTTTCAATACTTCTTCCTCAATTTGTATATCTTAACCTGTCACTGAGAAATACTGTCAGGATCACCAATATCGTTATTTCCTGTTTTGAAGAATATCCATGAATAATGACTCGACCTGCAGTTGGCCTTGACAATTATCCATGAAGCAGCAGAATAACTGAGTATAAATGCATAGAGAACGAGAGAGGAAAAACAACGGAGCTCGAGGAAGAACAAAAAATCAACAGTACCACTCATACATGAACGAAGGAATTTTAAGCTATAGTAGACTGCGTGCAGCTTAATCATCATCATCATAGACAACAATACATCAGTGGTTCACACTGATGCTTAACTGTCACACAACCACGAAGGGAAAAAGCAAACCCTGTACAGGAAGAAAGAAAAAAGGGGAGGGAAGGGACCTAACTACTAAAAATAGCTACGTCTATATTCAAACATACATCAAGGCGCCTACACCTTGCAAACAAACAACCGAGCTGTAAGTGAAAGTAAGGCGTCATCAGCTTACGGCTTTCACTGCCCCGCGTCATTAAGTGCACTCACTTCACAGACAACTCGGCCAAACAACGACAACATTCACGCCACTGAGCTCGATTAGCCGCCATCTCACCTAACGTCTCAAGCCACCGACTCTGAGTCGCGAGGGCCCCAGCCCGGGAGACGAACCCGATCTACAGTGGCCAACCCCTTCGTGAACGATTTCATTTGTCTACGCCAGGTCATCATCTGTCCACCTCGCACCTTGCGCCAGTCGGCCGCAGCGTCGGCAAAGAGTGCTCGGTGTGGCAAGACGACTAGCTGGCATCCTTAATACATGGTCTAAGCCATCTAAGTCTGTGTAAACGTAGGTAGTGAACAAAAGAATTCGCTTGGTAGTAAGTAACAAATATCCGCCGCTTCCTTACCTCTTTATTGCTTGCCCGTTAATGCCACCCGATGCCAGTGATCGAGCACAGACACCGACCGTCAGACACCTGAGGACGGTTCAAGTCTTTCACCTTAAGCTGTCATGTTTCGCTGCCGTCAAGTGATGCGGCCCTCAACGTTGAATTACATACGTGATTCTTGAGCCTTAGAATGGTGCTCCTCAGTCACCAGATGTCCTAGACTAGCTAACGCTGATATAGTCTTGGAAATACGCGCTTCTATTTCATTCCCTACACATCCGCCGTCGCTGATGCAGCTTCCCAAATACACAAACCGGTCAACAACCTCCATGACTTCATTATCTAACATTAAATCTACGTAATCACAACAATCTTGCAGAAGCACTTTGCACTTTGAGGCTGCAAAGCGCATTCCGAAGTACTTAGCAGAACGCGAAATAGCGTCCAGCGTTGTTTGTGCCGCTTGAAAGTTGTCAAACAGCAACACCTTGTCGTCAGCATAATCAAGATCAGTCAGTCTTTCACCAGGTAGGAGGTCCACGCCGGCATCATTTGAGTGCCGCAGACAGTCCTCCATTATTTCGTCTATGACGAAATTGAACAAATGGTGAAAGGGGACAGCCTTGACGTACGCCGCTCCTGGTGCTGAAACTGTCAGACAGTTCACCGTAAACCCTAACCTGAGCTGAAGTATGGGAATAAAGCGCCGACAGTATGTTCACATACTTGGTCGGTACACCCCTGCGTTTAAGCGACTCTAAAAGTGTAGATCGATCCACCGAATCGAACGCACCTTTATAGTCGAGGAATACGATTGTTGGCCGGCGGTACACATGACGCTGCTCCAGAATTTGACGAAGGAGTAAAAATGTGATCTATACAACCCCGCCCAGGGCGAAACCCTGCCTGTTCTTCCCTAATGTTTGTCTTCCGAGTCGTCATGAGTCGACGAAGTATAATGGATACCAGAACCAAGGAAATGACTAGGGTTAAGGTAATTTCGTAAGCGGCTCTGATACCTTTCTTGAATATGGGAACTATTATCGAGTGACCCCAGCACGGAGGGATGGTCTCCGTCGTCCACACAAGTTGAAACAACTGAGTCAATGCCTCCACTAACGCCCCTCCCCACCTTCTTTGATAAGTGCCGGCACGAGATCTGGGCCAACAGCCATATTATGCTTAAGAACCGAAATACACCTACAGTCTCAGTGGGTGGTGCCAAATCAACCGGGGTGTTACATCACAAGTTTGTGACGGTAGCACAGTAGATGCAGAAGGCCAGCTAAATTGACCCTCGAAGTGTTTCGTTCAGCACTCTAATTTCTGGACTTAATATCCATAAATGAGCCATCTGCTCCGCTGATGACTTTACTGATAGACAATCGTCTGGGACAGTAGCACGGATAAGCTTAAAGAGTTTGCCGATGTTCCCTGAAGCAAAAGCGGTTTCCATTTCCTCAACTTTTTCCACTAACCAAGCCTCACGATCAGCCTTTAGACTACGTTTCAGTTTCCTACGGATATCTCTTCTAGACTTGTTATGTGAACTGCCAGAAGGAATGTTCCGTCTGGCTTCTAACAACTCCAGGGATTTCTCCGAGATCCAATGTTTGTTTAGCCCATGTACCCCCGTGCCGCATGCTACAGTACCTGCTTCACGAATGGCCTGTGAGATTTGAGTCCAGCAGCTATTAGGATCTTCAGAGTGAGTACTATTAAGACAGCTTTCTAAGCTGGTTTGGTACTTATGCCTTACCGATGGTAAAGCCAGTTTCTCAACAGCTAAGTCGTTGCTGTCGGTGGGGTCGTTGCCCAGCAAAAGTAAGAACAAAACGACAACGTACCAACGCATGATCTGAATCCAAGTATGTGCTCCAATAAGAACGACAGTCTTGAATGGAACCCCGCCACCTATAACTAACGGCTGTGGTCTATCTGAGACCAGGCCTGATTCGGAGAAGGAGGGCGCCAAGTATAGCAATGACGTGCACGATGTCTAAAACTAGTGCTGGCTAAAAATAGCTTATGCTCAGCGCATAGCTGCAACATCGCCCACCATTATCCGAGCGATGTGATGCTATCCCAAACCTGCCACCTAAACGAGACAGCCTCACCAAGGCGGCCGACCTGGGCGTTCATATCTCCGGCCAGAACGACTATATCAGAACCATGTGTCGACCGAAGGAGAGCGGCCAGATCCGAATAAAACGCGTCCTTGACGCCGACGTCACTACAGTCAGTAGGAGTATAAGTAGACAATTAGATTTCTTAGGGTCTCGCGTTTACAGCTGATCGTAATTAAACCTGTCAGGCGAACGGCATAAGAATCCAATCTATCAATGCGGCTGCGGCCGTCGTGCTGAGAACTATACCTACTCCAGCCTGACCTGTAACGGCGGCTGTGGAGTCACCCGAAGTGTATAACCAGTATCGGGTAGACAATGCGGGTGCTGTTAGTTCCATACGTTGACTACTGTCCTGGATTCTAGTCTCCGAAATACAGCAGACATCGACATGCAACGAGTCTAACGTTCGTGTGAGAACGGTCTGTTGACCTATCTGTTTTAGAGTGCGAACGTTGAAAGCACTATATTAATTTGCATTCTAGGTCTAAGCAAGGGACGAGGGAGGTCTGAGGCTGGATGGTAAGAGATGGGACTTACCTGACACAGTATTACTATGATTAACGACATCTGTTGCGGAACCTGCACCAGGAATGGGTGCCGATGGGACAGTGGAGAAAAAGTCAGCAGTAGCATGTTTTCGCCTATCCACCCTGCTGTATGCAGCAGATAGGGCGACCCGGTTTATACTGCGAGACGGCCGATGCAGTATGGAATTAACAGTGTGATATTCATGGTTGTGTGTGGGCTGAGATACTGCCAGGACGCCCAGACCTAGACAGGAGAACGATTAGGGTTCTCAACCAAAGCCTTCGAGTGGCAGCGTACCAGAACTGGTACTTTTTCCGGAAAAAGATGCCAACCTTCTTCCAACCCCCAACCTGGAGGACCAGGAGACTGGTTTGTCAGACCTCTACCTATTGGCCTGCCTGGTATGAGTGACTATCGGTGTGGATGGTCACACCGTCCAGTTTAGCCCAATAGGTCATCGAGATGCGCAAGCCGTCACAGCGCATCAAGATCCAGTCTCGTTGTGATGTAACGGAAGAATGTTCTCCGTTGTTCACATCAGTTGAAACCAGTAAGTCAGGGACTTTACTAACACGGCCTAGCGCTTCATACAGCTTTGTGAAAGGCTCGGTTGCGCACATAAGAGTTCAATAGTGTCCTAAATAATGTCCTTATCCCAACTGGTCACAACGTGCCTAACTAGCCTCCGATGTATTAGGTTACACGACCTGTTGTAATGACTTCGCAAACCGTTTTGATAGGTTGAAAAAAAAAACAATTTCTCAGCGGAACCTTCAAATTGGAAAAAGTAAGATGCCACTTCAAAGCCTAAGCACCTGAATGGGTGATGAATCAGACCGTCAAATCCAGAATCGAATGTGACGTCTCAAAGATGTAACATTTATCGTCACAGTACGGCTCAGTGCATCTACAGACCCTTCAAGGCCAGCGAATGCAACCCAAGTATTGCGTTCCAGCGACGGCCGGTACACAGACAACGCACAAGGTTTTGGAAACTACGCCATACTCTGCAACACGAGAACTGCCTGGTTTCTAAGTTGCAGTACCGCGAAGCAACTCTTAGTCGCTCCCCATAGAGGTATGAAAAATTAGATTGAGTATCATCATCACCATCATAGACAGCAATATATGAATGGTTCACACTGATGCTTAATTGCCAGATTCCAAGGTATTTTTTAAACCCCATCTCGGTAATACTCAGTCTTTTCAACACGTACTGTAAACCCTTCCAGAATTCCAACCAAGTGGTAAGCGAGTACACCAAAAGCCGCCGACTGAAAGACACCACTTGACCGTTGATCGACGACACTGAAGTCAGCCAGCAGAATGTGAGAATCGCAAAAACATATCTTCAAATCATCTGTACACAACAGCCATTAGAGACGACTTCTTGGGGGTTCTGATATAAATTGTAAGTTCACAACGGACATGAGCGTGATCGAACAATACAGTCGCTCAAACAACTGTTCAGCACAACATTCGCGTAGAGTACCTTGGAAGAAAACGAAAACTCAGTCTTGGAGTGCACGCTGAGATCGAGGCAAATGAAGGGATCAGTCAGTTTTGACTCTAAGAAGGCGATTGTTTAAAAAAAAAATCTATCTGGCAAGGAATTTCACTCTGAATGGTGTACGCCCCTAGATGGCGTGCAGTCGAACGTATAATCTGCTGTACTTGACCATCGTTGTCTCCTGCCAAATAGCCCACATTCAAGTGGACTGATCGCGTGAGCAATACGGCAGTTCGCCGGCGCGTATTCCGGAACGCTCGGGATGCGCGATCAATTGGTCAACTACTCACGTTTCACAGCCTGCAAAGGTTGGATCGTGTATTGCGAATGCCAGCTGATCGTTCAACGTACCGGGCATTATATACTGAGACCACCAACAGTTGGGTGAAACCACGTGGTGGTCAAGCAACAACGTGGTCACGAAATATGAAGATTCTGACTGCTCCACTGAGTAAGTGGATAGGTGTCGTCTTCCCGGCTAGGTTCTCCATGACCACAAATCGCTGGTAGAAGAGGCTAATCGGGACGGCAGCTGCTGCCAGTTATCATAGTGTGCTGTCTTTTCTGCTGGGATATTCTGCGTCACTGATCATACGAGCGGCCGCTCAAGCCACGGTATACTGTGGCTCAAGGCCGTTGTGATGAACGGCAACAACAGTTTAAGTCATTCAATTTGTTTGATATGTGCACCGTAGCTTAGTTTTGTGATGATGATATTTACCTAAACCGCCAACTGTACTTTTAACCATTGTGCTTATATGCCGGATTATTAAGGAACCCCTTTGGGGTTGGTATAGAGTGAGTCGTTCACAGGTACACCTGCGAAGTAGTAATTCATTCCAACCCATCTTTAACAATACACATTGCCTCTGAGTTAACGAAGCAAAAAACCACACTACGGACCATGTGATTCAAGTCTACGCCCAGAATCAATAGACTCGTGAATACAATAACGCGTTTCTCTGACAGTTTCAGGGTCAATCAGTCTCACAGAAATACGGAAACCACAGAAATCGGAAGCCGTCATACCATTCGGTTATCAAAACACAATTGAGTGATGTACGTGGCGCGCCGACCTCCATGATGCAGTGAAAATGGCCATGATGATTCCAGAGTAAACGGAGTGGCATTGGTTAAAGTTGAACGATATAAAAAAAATAAACGCTTACTAAGCAATTGAAGGACGACACCAAGCAACTCATGGAAAACACTTACCATCGCTGACAGCAAGCTTCGCGACCGAACCAGGAGCACCTCCCCACCGACGCCAACAACAGGACCAGATGATTAGGTGCACTTCAGTAAAACAACGGAGTTCGTGACAAACTCAAAGTTAGCCACGATGACTACTTCGGAAGCAAAATCGATAACCCTGGTCTCAAATTTGCACATGTTTCTGAAGTTTCAAAAAACTTACTTAATTCGATCTGCCAGCCCTGTTTAAAATCAGAGTAAAGCAATTACAGCAGTTAATATTTGGTTCCGACAACCCGACACACGTTTGAATGTACCCTACAACGCACAATCGTTGGTCCTTACGACGCCGGTAGTTAACAGTCAACTGAAACATCCCGCTGTTCAATTTTATTTCTTTTCCATTGCTTCGCAACATCAGCTAGGCTCGGAATGTTTCGGATACTTCTCAAAACAGTGAAATTTCCATGAACATCGTTTATTCTCGGCGAATACAGTTCTTGATTTCAACTGCTATTCTGTATCGAAACTTATTGTGGTCCATTCTTCCACTACAATTTGGTGAGGCGAACTTAATCGTCCCTGTATTCATCTTACATTTTATTGTCTAAAGTTCACAAAATATCTCACGCCAGTGAAGAAGTTCACAATAATTTCATTGAAGCATCCACTAGTATTTGACTCCCCAGTTTTTGTATTTCTAATCCCCTACTGCGGCATTTATTAGTAGAGGCAGTTTTCAGGCCTCATAGGATTAAACCGCGGTCTGTATTGCGTTCGTACCCAGTTCACTCCATCCCAAGGGAGAGTGTGGGGGAAGTTTGCCGCCTGATCTATGAAATCTCCTCCGAACACCCATATTAAAATTTACGTAATGCCTCAGTGAAAGGACCTGGACATTCGGGAAGAAAGAAATCAAACCAACTGTTTTCCAATGTCGAGTTAGGGGATCGTAAACCGCCTCAGCTATTTCGAAATGGGAAACAGTTGCCTGGACCCCAAAAATGGATGATTCCATTTTTCGACAGCCCTGCTTGAAATAGCTGCCTCCGTTGACCCATGAAATGCTGGCATCTTTCATTTCCACAATAAAATCATGGAACCGGCCGATAGTGCCGATAAGATGTTGAAAGCTAATTCATCTTTTCGATTAACGATTGTCACCTTTTCCACTCCAGTCCAACGACCAAACGGTACATTAACGCAACCATTGGCTGCACTCACAATGCAGATGCAACGAAAGATGAGTCACACTATATTATATATATATATGCATTGTGAAATAAAAGCCGGTCGTTTTTATTGTAACACATGTGGGCAAACTTTGGGGCAATATAGACACCCGGAAACAGCGTTTTTCTGGAGTAGAGGTCCAAGCAACAGTCCTGTGAAAGAAAACAACCACAGACGTGCGTCAGCCAAAGGTCCAGTAGTCCACGCACATGACGTACACAGAAAGAAAACTAAAACGGTGCCAACAACACGACAACCGGCTTTGTTACGTTGTTCACATAAAACCCCCGAGTGTGCTAGTTGCGATTCCGTCATACTATATTTACATAAATATAGATCATCTTGTCCAACGTATGGGTGGACAGTAGAAGCCCTTTGTTGTGCTCAGTGACGAGAAACGTTTTCATGTGAGCCGTCGTGTGCTGTTATTTCACCTTGGACCTCCGGAAGGCCTGGTGACTGTCTTGCTCTTAGTCTGTGACAACGATCTGATAACCAGGGAACCCAGCATGTTTTTCTCCTTTCCCTTTTCTTTCCATTGAGAGAAACAGATCAAAAAGATTACAGATCTGGACCATCTAAAATGGCAAGGACCACCGCAATGGTCTATCTCGGGCTGTCTGACAGAAAGCCAGATGAGAAGGACGAGGCCGATTTTCCTCGTGGTAATAACTGTGTTTCCTCGATGTGAAGTTAACGGAATGTGTTGTCACTTGATATCACCTTGAGTGCGGCAAGCTGCATAACCGGGTTTATTCGTGGTGGATAAGTGAGCGTGCGCTCGATAAAATGTCTATCCTGAAGAGCAATCAAAGCATAGTCCCAACAAGCATCGAACTAAAAAAACGCAGTGGGGTTTTGAAACAAACCGTATATTTCCAGCAATGTTTGGAAATATGATAAGCAGTTAGCTCTAGCCTAGTCTGGGACCAACGGCAGCAACCAAGAGGAGAAAGAAAAGAAGCGCGAGGTGGCTCAGCCCATTCAGCGGCCCCAAAATCGCGCCAAGCGAAAAGTGCGTTAAACAACGCCCGGAAAGGCACAGGCTGAACGACCCAGAAGAATACAATGATAGAGGAGTTTTTAGATGCTGGCTTGCTAATTACAATACGTTGTAAGTAGTGTCGGTAAAACCAAACATCTAAATAATATCAGAAGGATATGCAACAAAAGTGTAATGTAAATAACGAACAAATATAACAAGTGCACTTACAGCAAGGGTTCGGACAAAATACAGAGATGTAATCCGTGAGTGTGTTAGTGGAGCGTTGGGTGGAATCCTATAGATGTCGACGTAGTGATCTACAGGATGGAAACACTGTTTAGTCCACGGAGCACTGTAGCTGTGTTTTGTTCACCGGCGCGCGAGAGACCCAGACGAGTTGTGTTCACATGTGTGGACGGTCTCGTTGTCTTGTCAGCTCCGATGAGGACACTGGGTTGAATCACGTGTCATAGGCTAATGTCCGAGATGAGGTTGGTTGTGTGTGTTGCTGTGTTTGCGTGCGTCCTGACCTTTTCTGCTACCTTGGCGTGGTGGTCAGGCTTGTGTGTTGTTTTGATCCGGTGGGCTGTGCTGACTTCGACTTTGGTCGATGTAGGTTCAACCATGTCAGATTGGCCACAGGGGAGCAACCAGACAAAAGCAGATGCGTTCGTTGTGTATGGTGCCGCTGTGCTGTGCTTTGGAACGGTTTGATGTTGTTTTTGTTTCTTTTTTGCCTGATCTGATTCGGTATGTGTGTGGTCGGTTTGTCTTTGCAGTATTATCTCTGTGTGAATGTCCTGAATTTCTTGGGCTGTGACCGTCGAGCTTGTTCCAGGTGGTTGATGCGTGTGTGTGCGTGTGCGTCACCTGCTGCCTTGCGGTGCAGGCTTTTG
>LOND01002075.1:47018-60330 GCA_014220965.1 Paragonimus kellicotti | reverse complement strand
TGGCTTGTTCACTTGAAGAGGATGTGATAGGGAGTCGTCCCCACAAAACGAGCCTCTTTTCCCGGAGTGTCTTCTCACTCAAGTTTGTCTCGGCCTCCTCAATTTCAGCTGTGGACAAAGCCACTGCTTTGCAAGCAGCCGCCACACCTGGAAGGCGAGCGCAATGTACTCGTTCAGCGAGCTTAATTCTGACTTCATATCAGATAAAGCCGTCTGGGTTTCAACCAGAGCTTTTTCAACCGTGGCCATGTGCAGCGCATTGACATTTTTAGACGTCTCGCAACTACATTTAAAAGTGTCTTGCTTTTGCTCACTGGGGGTGGTGAGCAGCGGGACGGATACAGACCCGGAAGAAATACAGCTCTCACGAAACAAACAGCTCATGCAGATGAATGGCTTTTTGAAAAAGCCAGCAGAGTGTACTGGTCCTCTTTGAGGCCAGTGCACTTAGTGTGGTACCAGTGTAGACATGTCTGGCACTGCATGCCGTTCTGAACAGTCATGCGGCAGCCGAACCGGCCACAAACACTCGATACGTCCGATACACCGATGCTGCTGGATCTCGTGCGTGTCATTTGTTATAGTTTGTGAACAGATAATAATCAACAGATAATACTCGACTAAATTGATACGTTAAACAGTGACGATAATAAGTGTATAAATTTTTGATGCTCAGAGCACCAAAGGTAAAATATAAAACGGATATAGATACTGTGACCCAATTAATTTAATACGTAACGAGACAAGTGTTATCCGATAACGAATAACAATGATCGTATGTAATCTTTTGATGCACAGAGCACCAATAGGGCAAAAATATGAATAGACAATGACAGCGTGGAAAAGTGAACCAAATTTCGAGTTACCCGCGCAAGGTTTGAGTTCAATGATTTGGGGACCAGAGAGATAAAAAACGTAACAAAACTTTCTGCTAAAGATGTTTAGTAACAAACAGTCTGTTACATCCACCATATATATTGAGTGATAAAGAAGCAACGCAGCGGGTATTGTGTGTGGGAATTTGCCTGAGGTACGGCTTGACCGGCTTGTCCTACTCACAAAGGCTTAACGGATTGGATTTATATTCAGCGATATACCAATGACCAGCACATGATCTGATTTTCATCTACTGTGAATTAACCTGAGGCAGTGGTTCCGATTCCCCCAGGCTATTTATATCGGTGCAGCTGCAGAATTGTTCCCAATCACCTGAAGTAAAACAAACTTCGGTTCGGCCGTGGGAGGGCTGAATCTTTTTCATCTTGACGAGTCATAGACTAGTGGTGTGGACTCCTAGAGGACGTAATGCTTGGACAGTCAATCAGAGGTTTCAGGTGTAAGCTTGGTGCATTTGGATTGTAGCCCACTCTTTTTCCCTGAGTACAGTACTCCTTGAAGCTTACCATCTATCCCCCTGCTTGCATGATCGCTGGTTTTGCCACTAAACTCGGATTCATCCAGCTGCATACACTGCCCCCCTCAAGTTAACTCACTTCATTTTTTAACGCTTGACTAATACACCGGAAACTACTGTGTTGGTCGTGTGAGCATTATAGGTCGGTTGATGACTGGATTCATGAGAACACGTTAGTTTACTTTGTCTTTTCGTTTGTTACTTCAATTTCAGCTATGTGTATTCGCCAGAACAACGACGGAAGATATTTCTACCAATCGGGTCCAGCCTGAGTCTGAAGTTAAAACGCTGTAGATGATGCGCATTTACTATACAGATAAGGGTGAAGCCCCGGTATCTATTGGTATAAAATCACTGCGGTGTAAGTAGTTCTGAATAAACTTTTATTTTAAAGATTAAAAAGAAAAAGCAAAATGATACCATCAAGGCAACTCCCAAGTCGCACATAGTTTAAGGACTTAAGGACGCCGGAAGCGTTCCCGGCGTAAACTTTGACCTTATGTGAGGTTATGTCCAAAAATCTGTACACACGTGACGCTGAGCGCGGAGAGATTACAAGGCTGGCGACCTTGTAGGTGAGCTCTTTAATAGCGATTATTGATTCATTCGATTCACATGATTTAAACATCGAGTGTACATGTGAAATTGAGAAAGGTGAAAAGTGTGAAGAACAATGAAAATTATAAAGTACAAAATGCTTTACAAAACGCTACAGAACTCCCCCCTAGAGCGTTAATTAGGGTATGAAACGCTCGAAAAGATGTGACATTACTCTGTATAGTCTGCAAAACGAACGGGAGGTTTGTGCGATCGTCCGCTGCGTGTCTGTGGTGGAGGGGGATGAAAGAATTGTATATCGTCAGGAGGAGCGGTGGAGTCCGAAACTGTTTCTAGGGTTTTTAAAATGGATTGGTTCGGAAGGTGTGAACGAAAAGAGCTATTAGTCACGTCAGGAGAAGGAGGGAAAGGCAAGTCTGAAGGATCCACATAGGCCACTTTTAAGCGGTCGACGCTTACTGAATCACGAGTGCCGTTACGGTTGATAATGAAGTACTTGTCTTTGCGTTCAAGCACTCTAAACGGACCGTCATAGGGAGGCTGTAGGGACTTCTTTTGAGCGTCAGCTCTGATAAACACGAAGGGGCAAGTACGCAGGTCTTCGTGTACTTGACTCTGCCTCGGTGTGATCCTCGTCGGGATGGGCTTCAACTTTCGCATGTGCAGTTTCAAACGTGTGACGTACGACGTTGGATCTATCTCACCAGTGGTTCTAGAATCCGTAAACATTTCACCTGGCAGGCGTAAGGTGCTGCCGTAGACAAGTTCAGCCGGGGTGCAGCCGATGTCTTCCTTGATGGTGTTACGGATGCCAAGCAAAATGAGCGGTAAATTTTCTGACCAGTTGGAACCAGATGTCGTAGCAAGGATGGCGGCTTTAAGTTGACGATGGAAACGTTCCACTAAGCCATTTGACGCTGGGTGATAGGCGGTTGTTCGGAAGTGTTCACAGCCGAGTAAGTGCTGCAGGTCGCGAAACAGTGTGGCTGTGAACTAGGAACTGCGGTCGATAGTGATGAAAGCAGGTACGCTAAAGGAGGATACCCTAGGTTTCCACAAACGTCCGTGCGATGTTCTAGGCTGAGACATTGCGTATGGGCTTTGCTTGCGGCTGGCGTGTGAAACAACCAACGTTAGTCAACAGATGCGTAAAGCCGTTCGAAGATGGAAGTGGGCCTACTATGTCAACGTGAACGTGTTTAAAGCGGGCGTCCGGTACACTAAAAGTGCCAGGCGTGGTGATGGTGTGGCGGTGTACCTTACTTCGTTGACAGGACAGACAGTGTTTGGCCCATTCACGTAGATCCTTGCGCATGTTCGGCCAGACGAAACGGTCAGTGATCAGTTTGACCGTGGAGCGGATGCTAGGATGGGAGATAGAGTGGAAGTGGCTGAAAATGTTTCGGCGGTAGTTTACAGGGGACGTAAGATCGAGGTTTACCGGTCGAGATATTGCAGTCGATTTCAGAGTTGCAATGCAGGGGTTGACAGAATGAAACGGAACTTAAAATGTATGGTTGAGGGGTACCGATAAACTCTGTATCATCTTTTGTTAGTCTGCTGCCACTGGCTTACAAATCTATGAGAACGCGGATAAATGGTGGATTATGACACTGCGAACTAAAGCAATTACTAGCAAACCATGTTGCTATGGACGACTCCGATGTAAGCGGATGTCCGTCGGAGAACTGGGAGAAAGTCTGAGTGGTGGTTTTTTCGAGGAGTGGTCTGTTCTGGGGGAAGTGTTGAATAGCCGTGCCCGAGTGTAACGACCTGCGGTCAGTAAGGATGGGTAAACAGCATCACTTTTTACACAATGTCGGCTAGTGCTGTGGACGGCGAGGTAGACGGCTACGCCAGTTCCCCTTGCCCGAAGGTGCTGTACCTCGTTTGAGCAGGCTGTAGCTTCCGGGAGAAAAAGAATAATGATGGGATTTCATTCCCGATGACTTGCTGCAAGACAGCGCCGACTGCGGACTGAGATGCGTCGGTCTTTAGAACCAACAGTGCATGTTCGTCAGTACTCAGATAGCCAAGGGATATGGCGTTTGCCAGAGCCTGCTTGACGGATGTGAAAGCGGCGGTGGTTTCTGGGATGATGACGAACATTTCGGGGTTACTCTGCAACAAACCAATAAGTGGTTTGAGTGTGTCAGAGCAATTGTGGGATCGAAAGCGATCAAGTAATAATTGACATGCCCCATAAAATTCGTACGTTAGGGCTTTGTTGATAGACTGAGAGTTGTAGTGGATAATCTCGAAAAATTGGCGCTATGTTATTCTTTCTCCAGCAGTATTCTGATACCGTCTTCTTCGATGCGATGATCGAGAATGTCGATGGAAGAGGCATCGAAGATGCATTCGATTCTGGTGATTGTAAAGCACAATAGTGGTTCAAACGCTCACAGAGGGATGTCGAATAAGACCGATACTCCTGATTATTGTTGCTAGCAACGAGTATGTAATCGATGTAGAAGAACGAAGTCTAGTCCGCGCAGAATATGGTCCATAAAACGTTGGAATATTTGAGCGGCACTCCTGAGACCGAAGGGCATACAAAAAACTTCGAATGAACCGAACGGGGTTGTGATCGATGTTGCAGCGATGTCATCGGGAACCACAGGAAGTTGACGATGTGCCTTGACTGGATCTATTTTTGGAGATCTTTTTCCCGGACAGGCCAATGGAAAAACCATGGATGTGCAATGGGGATAGCGACCCGGCACTGGGTTAGCAATGTCCGCGCTCGTGTAGGTCATCGCATGGTTCTCCATCTCTCTGCAGTCTTCTTGTGGACTGTGTGCAAAGGCAATGACCATGAGCTGTTTGATGGACGGATAATTCCAAGACGTGAAAGTACCGCAACTTCCGCCTTGGCCATCTTCAGCTTCCTATGGGGATGGTCGGCGTGGACGTAGGAATCTGGGTGGTCCCTTTAGAGTGATTGATGTGAATTTTGCAACCGTCATGTCTCGGCGGCCGTTGTATTGGTAGGTTGTAGGTTTTGTTGATTTTTCCTGAAAGTGGTTTACAACAGTAATCGTTAATGCTGATCACATGCTGGCTCGGTAAAGCCGCTCGATGTCCGATCGAGTTGACGGTGGGGGCTTCCCCTTGAAGACACAAGGTAGTAGTGCTGTCTACGAGTTTCCGGCGGCTGAGGTCAACAGCCAAACCGTACTTTGTAAGAAAATCGACGCCGATAATTGGGTGTTGGACATCGGCAATGACAAAAATCCAGGGGAAACTTCGGCGCAGTCCAAGGTCGACCGTCAAGAGATGTTGGCCGTAGGTCAGGATTTTGGAATTGTTGGCCGCCTGTAGGGTGTATTCCGCGGGTTTGAGATCGCGTTTACTTTTACCTCGCTGACTCAGCACACGAATATGCATTATGCGTTCACACTAGTAGCTGCTTCAACCTGACTCACTACAGCCATGAACAACGTCTGAGAATGCAGTATGCGTTCACACTAGTAGCTGCTCAACCTGACTCACTACAGCTATGAACAACGTCTGAGAATGCAGTATGCATTCACACTAGTAGCTGCTCCTTCCGAATGACGTTCGCCATGAACAACATGGAGAACGAACACATGCGGGAAGTGATGAGAAACTTGTATTTGAAGCGTCTGTGGTACATGGTAATCATCATTTTTGAGTCCGTTGATTGTCATATTGATCGGAGTATTTTTCTGCACCGCGATAGATACCTGGCGTTCTAACCATCAAGTTGTGACTGGCTGAGAGGTATACCTCCCAATGATCGGCAGGCAGCTTGAGTTCATCTGTTTCCGTATACTGTTTCGTATGAACGACACGCGACCTCAATCTAGTTGGAAACAATGCAGTAGAGTGAATAGAATTTACTTCTGAAGATTCTCAGTGATAGAGTGGGACATGATACCCTTTTCTTACGCCGCTCCATATACACCGAAGATGAAAACAACCATATGATGGCGTCATTTCCAACCATTTCTAAGAGCAACGTTTCGTTGACCAGTATCTACCTGAAATCTTGCAAACAAGGAGAAGTAGTACAAATATCGTATGGACAAGGAAGCTGGAAACGTTGTCATACATGTTTCATTATCAAATGTGTTAGTGTTCTTGTTGAAATGCAATGCCAACATTGTATGGTCGTATATTTCCATTTCGACCATATCTTCAAACGCCGCAAAATGAAGCACTCTCAGGCTATAGAATGACGTATTTCAACTCGGAAATTGCAATGAGCGCATTTATAAGACTTGAAAAAGTGAGCTAACGCCAATAACGGGTTATTTTCGCGAAAATGGTGGGAAAAGTTTTCATCACCAAACCAGTACTTTTGGCACTTATTCGATGTATTCCACTTTTTCCATCAGCGCTGCATATTTACAATTGATGTACTGCAGGTACTTTGTCTGAAATTCCGATTTTAAAATTTCCAAAAATATTTAAAATCGAGGATTTGCGCCAAAATGACCGTTTTCCCTTTTGAACGACCTTCAAGCCGAATCCCTCGAAATGGAGGATTGCCAAACGGACAGCTGAGCACCGCTCCATGATGGTGAAAGATCGAACGGAGTTGAGCTTGCTCGAGCAAATGGTGATTTATTGGGTTAGAGCAAAACGACCGTTCGCTGATCAAGGAATGGTAAAAATCAAAAGTTACTCGAGAAGCGATATAGAAGGAGCATTTCTCGTTTTGGAGTTGGGAGTTTCATACTGCTCGGAATGAATAACGGTAAGGAAAACGGTATCAATAACTGAAGCAAGAATATAACTGATTAACTTAACTTATTAGAGGAGGACAACTGAAAGCAAGGGGATGTCTTGACAATATTCAAGTCAATCTGAACATTCCCAAAATAATCCGATCGGCACTAACAATGTCAGCATCCCGGTCTTTGAACCCGCAATAAGACGGGGTATCGATGTAGTAGAAGAGGTTATACGCTGAACTACAAAACGCTCACAGGTATTGTCTCAAAAATTCTACTCGGATAGACTGCGTGCACTGAATTTGTTCACCTGTGAATGCCGGCCAGTGCCTGAGGGCTTGATGTTTCTCCACAAGGTCTCCCATGAGGAATTACAACCAAACTGGTGCATGCTCACACAGCTCCTATGAATAAAATGCGTGGCTCCTTGTTGAAATAAAACCAGCAGCCGAAACGTCCTTTGAACAGAGAGCATTACTTTCCCATGCCTGCTCATCGCTCATAAATCACGTTTTCCAAAACGGCAGTGAAGGCTGCCGCTATTCAATCACTTAAACAGAGGCTTGATAAATACGTCAAGCAGGTGCACCCATATGCAACTTCTCAGTTCGCAAGTGTAGTTTTTAATGGAACCCTGATTTTGCTTGATCGCGAATGAGGTGAAATTTGATTCAGATTTCCTTGCTGTCACTATGTACACAAATCGTGACTCTGTTGGTCCCCCGAGTATCAAAAATTAGATAGGATTACCGTTATTCGTTGTCGACCAGCTATTTCATTACGTATTGTATTACTTGCGTTTTGTCGTATCTGATTTTTCCGCTTTTCTGAGCCTGCATTTCGAACGGCCAAAAACTCGCCGTTTTATGTTGCATGTTGTTTGTTCCCGGTGATAACAACTCGCCTTAGGTCTAGCGGCGTTAAGACTCAGAAGCCACTCGCCGAGACGGCGGCATTTTCAACCGTTATGGGTGCAAAATATATTTGCAGAACGACATGTATTGCTATCCGTGCCGGAGGTGGTACCACTTCAAATGCGCTTGCTCTAGCGTCGACTAGTAAAAATGGTTGGCCTCTTCATCTGTCCGTTTCATCTGCGTGAACTGCAGATCTGATGACCGCCAAAGTGCCGTATATCCCTGATTGGTCAGGTGCGCATCACAGAAGGTGAAGCCACGCAGAAAAACTATGGTTGCAAACGTGTGGCTCCTCTTAATTGTGTATCTGCTTTTTAATTTCCATAGGGAGTGGCATGCACGAGAACCAGCGGGCTATATCTGAAGTGAATTCGGAACTACAGCCTTTTAATAAATATATGGCGCTTGTCCTCGCTGCTGTCGCATTCTTCCAGAAGACGGCTGCTCCGTCAACTGCACACAGAGTAGGCCGCGATGACAATCAAACAGGAAGCTCTCAGAAAAATAGGAGTTTTTTTCTGGGGTCGCTTCCCCACAACATTTCCAGCCGTGCTAGCTTGGTCAGTCCTGACACTTACTTTCTCATCGGACGCTGCAAGCCTTTTACTCGAGAGCAAGTTACGCTCCAAGACAAACATAAATCCGTTTGGTTTTCTGTCAACATTACCTGCCGTGCTCAGCTCCGACACAGTGCTGAGAAAAACGGTGGCTGCGAAGTTCGTCAACCCCAACCCAGAAGGCATGGCTTTCGGTCGCACTTGGAGGGAGAAAGTTGGGCGCGAACAGCGGGATAAGACTGAATCACAGACGATGACCGACCGGAAGCTGCGGTTAGAACCGAAGGTTTCAGATTCGCTTTCCAAAATGTCCCGTCAGGTTTATATGTCTGTAGTATGAAGTGGGGGGCCGCTTCTAGAGACGTCAATCCGATGGCTAACCCCGAACACAAACACGAGTGTTGAGTGCACACGGATCGCTCAGATACCCTATTCCGAGTTACCCATCCCAAAATCTATCAAAATATCACATAGAAAATTCTTTCTTCCGCGAATTTGGAACGGAAAGAAGCTGTTGGCGTCACTCTCAGTGTAATAAAGAGCCTTACTTTGGCTCGCTCCATTAGATGTTCTTGTCAGTGGCTCCACAACAACGCGCATATTGTACTCTTTCGAATTTCTCCCTCAGCAGAAAAAGAGTCAATTTTTCCGTGGGATGGAGAACTCCAAACACCGAAGAGGATGTAAGTTGTGACACCAAGAATGCCTGGTCAAGTGTCCTATAGGGTAATGGACGTACAAGTAGACGGTGATTCCGTGCCCCACAGTCGCAAAGGAAGGCTGCCAGAACAACCTGTCCGAACGAACCGAGTCCAACCCCAACACCCTCCTCAATTCTAGGCCCTCTTTCCCAAACTATTACACACGCCCCTCTCTTTTTTCTTCCGTGAAATCCAACCAGTGAGTAGCTTTTGAGCGCACGTATACGAACCGTCTGAGTCTGTTCAATAAAGTAACGGTAATCGGCAACATAATTCATGGCACCCAATCCCACATATTTGCTTTCACGGAGACCTGGCTTACAGCTGACGTCAGTGACAGTGAACTGAGTGTCCCCGGGTATTCAGTTTACCGGGCTGCCTTCGCTCAATGCAGAATGTGGGACATTGCGAATTTCCTTCGGCGGTATCTCCTGACACTCACTGTTGTCGGTGGAATCCAGCCCTCTGATAAAGGTGAGGCTCTGTAGCATTCGCATTTTTCTGCCAAGACCCACACTCAATGAAGGTTATTTATCGCTCTTTCTCATCCGACGCCTCAGATAATGACGCTGTTCTCAGAAACCTACAAAACTTCCTTGAATTAAAACGTTGAACTTATTTACTCATTATCAGTGACTTTGATATATCCAAGATGAACTGAGAGTCGGATCAAAATCAAGACTGTGAAAGCTGAACCTCGACATCTTCACCAAATTCTATACTAAATAGAGCGTAGACACATGTCAACGCCCCGACGAGACATCGTTCAAACAGATTCTGTCCATGATCGGCCTGGTGATCACTAACGAAGGCCGCTTGGTAGACAGAGTGATCACCGAGCCGCCACTTGAACACAGTGACCAAACCTTGCTCGCACTAGATCCGAACAGCTGCTAGTCACCGTCAATCCCGAAATTCTAATGGCTAGTCGAGCAACGCGTAATCTACTCGCAACCTCTGTTAGTAAGCTGGATCTAGGATAGTCGCGTCTGTGATGCTGTAAACGCCTACAAATTCTGAGCCCGCTGAGCAACCGATTCAGATCCGAAAATGAGGGCGGTCGTGAAGACCAGCTTCTTATCAGTGAGGTGCCAAAGTAAAAGAAACTTGTTATAGACTAAATAGAAGATGATAAAAACGAACATTGATACTGAGTCCACCAAATATACAAGTTCCGAGACTAACGGTTCATAGGAATACGACCAAATGCAACAGTCACGTAATGGTGAAGCGATCAAGCGCAAATGAAACCAAGGAATACACACAAACAAACGTCCAGCGGTGGGAAGTAAGTTAGAAAACTACGCGCGAGAAAGTTTCCACAAGTAACGATATCAAAGTTTAATATTACATCGAAATTAACGTTCGTGGGATAAATGGCTTTTCACGCGCGTAATTCGAACGGTGATATCGGTCTTTGAATGGAGGCTCGCAATCTCTCTGAAGGACATTTAGAATGTTTGAAGAAGGATTCACCAGAAGGGAATAAATGAAGATAGAGAGCGTGACCAGTCAGTGTCTACATCACACGTAACGGTCGTGAGACCCTCAAGGCAGCCAACTACTTTCGTAGTCCCAACAAACGGCAAAAATCAGCCAGTCGCATTTCCAATCAGGCTGATTTCAAAATAGACGACTTATTTGTACCACACAAACTGTCCACCTTCTGGTGTTGGTCATTCCTTCCGCAAAGAACACGCCGTACACCGTTCCCCATAAATTCGCGAAGCGCAGGTTCATGGAAAACTGGAAAACCTAAGTGCGTTCCACATTGTTCGAAATAGTTGCAGGCGGAAAATCCGCGAACGCATCAGACTGATGTAAGAAAAAATCCTCCTTAGAACCGCCGGGGACCAAAACTCTTCCATTAATCATAGGTGGCGACTAGGAAAGATCGAACCCTCGGCTTTTACTTCTCGACTGCCGACAAAAAGACATCATTTCGCACTCTAATTACGGCATAATTCTTTGGGGAGAGCGTTTCGTTAGCCCACAACATTGCAACGACAAACTGCCACCCAGTCCTAACACTGCGGAACCACTCGTTATCGCCAAGTTTCTGAGTTGGATGCTTGAAGCATTTTGTCCGAGGTTCAGTCATGATGTGCGGTGGGCCCTGGCATGAAACATCCCGGAATTATCGGAGAAGCTCCTGATAATCAGGCAGAACTCCGTTATTAGTTGATGCTACAGGCAATCCGGATTGTCACAAATTAATTCGCATCGAAGGATAAGAAAGCCAAATAAACTTTGGTTAGCAACCGGCTGATCAGCATTACCAACAGCCTATGCAAGATAATAGAGCAATCTTTAAAGCGCGCCATCTTCAGTCATTTCTTATCAAACGATCTTCTTCCCTCCATCCAGAACTGCTTCTTCTCTAACCGGTCTTGCATGACAAATATGCTTATCCTCATGGATAGTCTGACGGGAGGCAAAAACGATGGCCTCGGCTCGGATGCTACCATTATTTGACTTCGCCAAGGCTTTTGGCTGTCTTACACGGCCTCCTCAGAAACAAGCCGAAATCTTGTGGTCTCCAAGGAGAAGGTCCTCGGTGGACTGCCTCATTTCTGGACAATAGAACCCTTGAAGGTAAAACCGAATCATACCTTTGGTCTACCTTCTGGATTCATGCGACACTTCCTCAAGGGCCTGTGCTTGGTCCTCAGCTTGTACTCACTTATGTCAACGACCTTCCGGAAAATGTCTCCAGCAACGTCATGTTCCACACTGATAGGTCAGTGACCCGATTGCACTAGATATTAATCTTGATACAATTAAAGGCTGATCGGACGATTGGAGTCTCCCACTAAATGACAATAAATGCGCACACATGTCACTCGGTGGAGACTCTGGCAATGCCTTCGTGATTCATAGTGCATTCGGCACAGTAGATATCATGAAAATCGATCTGAAGAAAGATCTGGGCATCTGGTTGTCGTCTAACTTATCTTTCGCCTATCACCACGAGATAGCAATAAAATTAAGATTCGCCGCTCTTGGTATGCTGGAGCACACTTTTTTCCGCAAGACGAGAGAATGTTCCAAACACCTCACGGAGTTCATATAAAACCGCTACTCGAGCATGTTAATCAGGTCGTGCATATCGGCCTGTAAAAAGATATGCTGGTTTTTGAGTATGTCTAGCGTGCGGCTACCAAACTAGTCACGGGCTTGAGAAATGTCGCGTACGAGTCTCGACTTGAAATTCTTGATCTATATCCACTTGAATATCGACGACTCCGCGGTGATTTAATTCTCACACACTTCTTTCAGAGTAGGTCTCGTTGAACAGTTTTTCATGATAGCGAATGATGACGGCCGGCGAGGACAACGGGAAGTTTTTCAAGCTTCGTCCTTGGACCTTTCTTAGGCAACAGTCCTTCTGGTAAAAGTTGATCATTTTCTTGGTGCTAGTTTCTAGCTTGGTGCGTCCAAGGCCTCCTCAACTTCATGTTAACGCGGAACGGAAGTCGTAGTGAGAAGACGGCGAATCTGCAAACAAACTTTATTTATTGATTTACTCACCGTTCACAAGCGGACTTCAACGCAACAGTTAAAGGCGCTAGGGAGTTGGACGTGAGAGAACCTCAAGCACAACCGCACGGCAACCGCCAGAGAGGACGAATGTCGACGGAAACTCCAGTCGACCTTCAGAATTCAAACAAGCGTCAGACTGGTTGGGCGGCGTTCCCAACGGTGACAGCTAAAACATTGTTATCCTAGTGAATGTAGCCTATAGTAGTAGAGATGGCGCGGATTCATCATACAGCCATAATTGAAACTTGTGATACACACGCCAGCACGCCATCTTTGATGTTAGTGGTTTGTAGTAAATTTACATTCACAAGATAATGTAAACAGGCACGGTGGTACTGGTAAGGCAACTCTCACGTCGCAGGGAGTTTAGGATTTTGGGGACGTCGAAGGTGATCTCACTACATTATACGTTCGAACAGTCTTCCTGCTGCGATCATCAGCAGCGCTGCTGAACATAGCTGTAAAGTATTCCTTGATTTCCGTTTACCCTAAAATCCATTATGCAGGTAATCTTATTCTGTCCTCAGTGTCTCTTATAATCCCGAATGGCGATGCTACACCCTGTTTTCGATGTAAGACTTTCAAGTCAAAAGACGGCTGGTCTCCCACTTTCATTTCTGCGGAGTTCCTCAAGGGTCAGTGTTAGGTCCTCTGTTATTTCTGATCTACATCAATGACCTTCCGGAAAATATTTCCAGCAACGCCCTCCTATACGCCGATGACCTGAAAATCTGGAATGCCACAGATCCCAGTGCATTACAGATTGATCTTGACGCGATTAAGCGCTGGTCGGACGATTGGAGTCTCCCACTAAATGACAATAAATGCGCACACGTCACTCGGTGGAGACTCTGGCAATGCCTTCGTGATTCATAGTGAGTTCGGCACAGTAAGTATCATGAAAAGCGATCTGAAAAAG
>LOND01002075.1:19433-32324 GCA_014220965.1 Paragonimus kellicotti | reverse complement strand
CGCCTTGATGTTGTATGTTTGAATATAGACGTAGCTATTTTTAGTAGTTAGGTCCACTTCCCCCCTCCTCTGTTTTCTTCTTTCTTCCTATATAAGTTTTTTTTTTTCCTTTGTTCTTTTCGTGGTTGTGTGGCAGTCAAGCATCAGTGTGAACCACTGATGTATTGCTGTCTATGATGATGATGATGATGATTTGGTTATTCCGATTATGTGGGATCATCCTGCCTCTATTCAACACAGTATGCCAAGCGATGGCATTCGTGTTACGATATAAGTGCTCTCTAGTAAATTCTTCCTAGTTAAGGTATCCGGGGAGATTGAATCCATGACAGTGCAATTTCCCTCTCGAACCCACTATTTATAAAACCTTGATGAAATGCACGCAAATTTTCCTCTGTGATCGGTACCAAAAACATACTGATGCCAGTAATTCAACCGTCCTTTGTCTTTTCTTGTGTGTGTGCGTGTAGGCGACGCGGCGAGGCTGGGTTCAATGTGCTCGACTGTTGCTGACCTATGGAGCGAATCCCCATCCGATGGCCACCGATGGTCATCCACTAGTTGTTTCTCCGCTACACCTGGCTCGACAGATGCATCAGACAGCAATCGAAAAGGATATCCTCACGAGGGCTATTTCGTATGTTGGTACAGTTGTTTCGTTTCTAGTTCTGTCCTTTTCGTGCGCGTACAATCCACGTTGCGGCTCAGGTTGTAAGTGGCGTTTTACACGCACACCTGGTGCAGTTGCCTTGTACTTTTTTTAGGCTGCTCTGCGTTCGCTTGGTAAGTCTTGTGATCAAAGATGTGGGCTGCCGTTGAAGTCCACGTGCCCACCTACCGTCGTTGATTGAAGGCTATGCTTGGTGTTTTCTAACACATGCATTATAGATATGACTTGAGCGTCGTTCACATTTGACTGTGGCTTTCGTATTCCCGTGCTTTTCGGCTCGACCTTTCTGAAAAAAAGCCACTAGATTCAAGTTTCGATCTTGTTAAAGACCCGTAGTGGTGCACACTTCTGTTGCAACCGGGGCTGGAATTGACCGTTTATATAGGATAATTCGCTCGTATCTGATGTGCAGTCACTGACACAGTAGTCAGTGCGCTCTACTGAAGAATGCGTGAACCAACGTTCGAACCTCTGTCGTAACAGTAAAAAACACATCACTGGCGAACTCTAAGGAAATTCGACTGCTTTTTCTACGGAGCTGGTGGGAAAGCCCACGTGTTTGGAAAAGATGAGTCAACTCTCTGATCACTTGGCATACGAATACGGTAAGGCACATCAATATAGACTGTGCTAGTAAAGAGGATCTTTTTTATTAGGTAGTGATTGAGATGCCTAGGTTATGCGAAATTCGCTTTGCAAACAGTTGGTCCCAGTGACCACCAGTGAAGTGATGGAGAGCCGTTTTGAGCCTATTGAGTCTCATAAACACCCCGCACACTGAAATTCAAACCTGCGAGCAAGTGTTATGGTCTGACGGTGTCTCATAGGTTATGGATTCGATTTTCCGATGTACGTGGTGCTAATGAGATTCAACAAGGTCGAGTCGGCTGTCCACACTTAGGTAGTGATCACATGGACTGTTTGCAGAACTCTCTAAATCCCTCCTAAAGTCGTCATGGATACTTAGTCGTTTGTTGTTGAACCACAAACGGCTGGTCAATTTCAGCCCATGAGGAAAGGAAACTTAACAGCCAAAAAAGAATTCGATTGATTGAGAAAGTGAAAATATTGCCTTCGTATTTCTTTCTGCTGTCAGTTCAAAAGTGTCGAAATCGCTCGAATTTGCCGACGTCATTCGTGTCACACGTGCTACGGTCGTTCGTAGTTGTACTTAATTGTTTTTGGGAAATAGTCCACTTGGAGTCTCCGCGTAATGTGTTACATATGTCAGGAGGAACCCAATTCCCCTAAAATACCGTTTAATTTGCCTTCGGAAAGGCCTAACAATACGTTTCAATTTTGCCTCTGCGAAAAGCCTGTGTCCATTTTGTTCAAAGTGACCTTCATAGTCGGCACGGTCATGTGCCACTCCGCCTACACACTTCGCCCTTCACGAGCGTTCTCAGCCTTGTGCCAATTTCTCGCACCCCGCCTACACACTGGTACTTTTAATTTGGGACATCACTTCTGTCTGGATCTTTGGCCCACTTCTGTCCTTGATTTCTGATTGGTCACAACCCCCTTAAATATGATCTGGTTTGTGACCGTCTTGTCTTCGGACTGAGTGATATAAAATGAGCTCTGTCCGTAGGTCAGTCTTTTTCTGTTTCTGCATTAACCCCAGGTGGTTGGGTTGGCCGGAAGGATACGAATTAGTCGTGCTTACTTCGTAGTCAGTTGTTCATTACCGTTGAACGTCGTTCCGTTATCTACCGTTTCACTAACCGTTATTCTGTTGTCTGTTTACGCGCTCGTAGGCCGTAGATCCAGTCACAACAGTATAGATTCCCTGTTGTCGATTTTTCCTAGGTTAACCATTGGTGCTTTATGAGCCGTTCTCCTTCACTTTTTCCTGCTGATTGTGCTGCGGTCTCGTATCGGTTTTCAGTGCTGGTGTATTACCGTTTATACTAGATACATGAACGAGTACAATAAGATCGAACGATTGGAATCTATTATTTTGCAGAGCCGCTACGTGATTACGAGCTACCCAGTGTTCCGCGCGGTTGCACTATTGTTTAATAGATGTGTGTACCGCGCCAAATGTATTGATTTGCTTTTCATATGCAGTTTTGATTGAAGGGGTTATACAGACCTAATGTTTGGATTTGAAATAGTAATGCTGTGAATTCCAACTGTTTTCCCTGATCCAGTCAATTATATAGCATCTAGTCCGTTCGGGGTTAGACTTTTCCCCATTGTAGAATGCGCCAGCTTAATAAGCCATTACATCATAGAGTTTTGAGCTGGGTTTTTTTGTACGATTCCTTGTGATTTTCTCGATTCCTTTTATTCGGTCTTTTCAGCATGGAAAATATAATGCTCCAGGTTGTCAAAGCTACACTACCCAAACACATTTTCCTGGTTGAACCGGGCCACCTGGTGGATACGAAAACATCTAGCTTCTTTCCCGTTCAGTTGATTTCTGAGGATGAATTGGCACGCTTCGTTTTGTATTTTAAAACACCTCCGGGCTATTGTAAAGTCGAGTTGGACACCAGGTTCTTCACACACGCTTATCTACGAGCTTCTTGACCTGTATTCACATATGTTACGTTAGCGATTCTGCAGTTTTGCTGGAAAAAGTGCACCAGTGTCATAATCAGTCGTATACACTGACTTAGGTTGTTCCCTGTATGGATGGATGGCGCCTTGCGGTCACAGCCTACTTTTTAATTAAAGAACGCTTATCAGCATATCGACTTCATTTTTTTTTGTAATATTTCGTTTATTCTTTTTTGCGTTACGGAACCGTGAACTTTTACGTTCGCCGCGAAATATTCAGTGGTATTTTGATTTAACAGGTAACTTGGCGAACGGTCCATTTCCAGTCACTGATCCTCGGGCCAATTACATAACATTTCATATCATCTTGTTTGTCAAACGATTTAAATCCAAGGCAGTTCGTCACATAATAACATCAAGTGGTTCTGATTTAGCGCGCACTCACGTACCTCTAAGGCAGAAAAGAAACTTTGCTCATAGTTTGATACACATAGTTGTGAGAAAGTGTAATGAAGCTACACTTGAAGCGGAAATAACATTTTTAATGTGGACATTCGTAAGAAACGTCAAGGCCGTAAAATGCATTGATGACCGTGTAACTGACAACGCGCAAAATTTGAACTCTCTTCTGCCAAGCAGAAGTTAGTTTATATGACATTAGGCTGCAGAGTCGCGACGCTGGCTGAACGGAGACTCGAAGAATACCTAACGCAATTGAGAAGACTTGCGGTGCAGCACAAACTGCAAAATGTCGTCAGAGTTCCCGTAACCCGGTGGTTTACGTACACCCTGTGGTACATTGTCTAAATGTGTGACCTCGTTGTGTATAGAACATCCTTCCCCAGTTACGAATTTGAATAGAGAAATCAGAAGACCGGTTTTGCAAGATGGTAGTACCATTTCGTATGTTCTCGTCAGTTGCTACACATAACAGCGGTGAAAATCAAAAATATTTAAACGAATTAACCTCATAAATCAAGTCAATGTATACACTAGTCCATCATTGGTCAGAACCATGACAGACGAAGGTTCAAGATGCAAAAGCTGTTGACACCTAACAACTTAAACTTCCCAATTGGTTGATCACGCCTAACTTGCCTACTTTTGGTCTTATCTTCCCTAGGATGGTCAAGTCACTCATTGGCTCGGAGGACCAGGATTCTCGTCCCTTTCACTTAGCTTCAACGGTTCCAGACGTTGTTGCACCCGTATGCCAGGCGCACTGAGTATCCTGGTCTCTGTGTTTTTTTCAGTCCCTATTCAACTCAAAAGGTGGTCTGAATACGTTGTCCTTAGAAATTCCGTCCAGAAGAAAACCAAAATATTCCGTCGATGTGCATCCAGAAGGGTCTCAGGTATGCAAGATTTTATCGCTATATTTTGCCCCACTGGAACGTTTGATATTAGTTTGAACGACAACATCGTATTACAGATTTAGACGATGTCACCTCTAAATCACCTGTCGTGTTTGACATTAACTTGCATCCCATTAACTGTCGCAGCTCAGAAATCTCTAGTTGTTCAGAACAAATGCAGACTTTGTAGCTCGAGTTGCTAATTTAGATGTCCGGTTATTCACTGAACTTGACATTTAAGTTGGATAACTTACGTCAAACGAGGCGATATCATTGACACGTGGGAGTTCCAGCGTATGAGGATTGGAGGTTCTGTCTACCAGCAATCAGGAAGTGGACAGATGGGTTAACTGATTTTGACGCCTCTGGTTATTATACGACTGCTCGATACCTTCTACCCACCACTCAATTCGGCCGTTCGATCGCGACACCGATTTGTAATAACTGTTTCGGAATACAACGTATCTGATTGCCACGTGCACCGACAATTGGACGTGATTAGGCCAACAAACAAGACAAGAGACTGGCTGAACGTGGTTGGCATTAAACAAACCAAAGCACTAGGCAAAAACCGTATTGCCTATCGTGGTGTTATTGACCATGATTAGAGGGCGTGATACAATAGGAGCTCATTGCACAGGTAAAACCCACGACATAGTGGTTAGTCTCCTGCATCAGCGATCCTGATTAGTCAGCGGACATTTTTCCAATGTTGTATTCTGGACAATGGTGACGTTTGTCAGGTTTTACAAATTCGAGTACAATCGAGTTAATGTTTCACATACTCATCCCAGCTTCGTAGATGCCATTATTTCGATCACGGACCGGATAAGAACATACCCTGCGGATGAATTCCATCTATTGTATAACTTAATTGTAGGCATCAATACGATGAAAATTCTGTGAAGGTCCTTTAAAACTGTATCACGCTGTGGAGGCGTTGCTATGCCGATAACTTACTAATGTAGATTCTTGCTCCGTTCGGGATCCCATGCACATAATGGGAAAATCTTTTTTTCCGATAAAATGTGAGAAATTTCCATTTGCACAAGAACACTTCGGGTGGATTCGTGAGAGGTAATCAGCAGTGTATGCCATCTGTTTTCACAGAAGTTTGATTGTTACAGGTAGTACGAATACCTGTTACCTGCTTTGTGGTATTCTGTCCAGTCTTTTCACCACTCGAAAAACAGGCTTTTGAGTTTTGTGCCCCCACAACCGCTTAGCCAAACTATCCCGTTCTGCGTATACTTTGCATATAGCTGATCTTGTAGTGTTATCGTATTGACCTTTTTACGTCATTCAATTCCATCTATGCAGTATTCCTCCATTTCGTCACCGCAACCGATGGCACTGATCGGGGCCTACAGGGTCCGCATCGATGTAACGTCTTTGATCCAGACGTCTGCTGGCCTCACTTTCGGAACTTCAAGCAAACCAACTATATACATTCCACGAACGGCCACGTGAAAAACCTGTCATTCTGTTGCTATTTTTTATATTGTGAACACAGAGAACGCTCGATACACACCCCCACGTGTCTGTTTTCTTTGTCATTGTGGTTAGTTGTTGACACTCGTCTGTTTTGAAAGAGAGTGGGCGACTGCGCCTCTGATTCTCCTGGCACAAATCCAGTTGGATTATATAAAGGCCGTACAGTCGTCAGAATCCTCTTTTCAGTCTCGGTTTTGCAAATAATTAGATGAGCAACGAAACATGAACTGTTGTGTCAACACTAAAACGAACATTCTAGACATTCCGGACTGATTCTTTATCAACTCCATTCACTTGATTTTTCCTCTCCTGAGCATCACAGCGTATTGAGGTTGTTTGTCTACTCGTGGTTACCATATATTCTCTGGATTTCCAGGCGCACATGAACCTAATGCGTTCGTACTCTGAATGTTGGATTGGGAAGCAGTGTTTTCCTTCTTCCGACTCAGCATACCCGCCCTTTTGAGCTGTGGGGCATTCTGTCATAGCAACACAAGAAACAGATGCATCACGTGTGGGTACTATTGTAAACACCGTTGTGTAGAAGGGAGACTATGCGCGCACGATGCTGGACGCTGGTTTTGCGGCGACCACGCGTTTTAAATAATTCGCCGTCCAGTCTAAAACACATTTCGATTCTCATTCGTTCAGCATGTTTAATTACTCGGCCCCAACCCGAATTAATCTTGAATAAATTAAAATGTTAATTGGGGGTAGCGAGTTCTCTACCACAATTTCGACAGTGGAATAGATAGGTTTACAATTGAAGCACACGAGACAATTTACGTTGTTTACAATGAGGGCGGACGTCAGGGACGTTACATACTTGTCAAATGAACCGATAACATCATCTGGATCAACTGCCTTAATGGAACCGTGTAAACTTAACTGCTATTAAAGAGTATGAAATGAAGCACATCATGCTCCACATCCTGTTCGCTATCTGATAAAGACAACTACCGAAGCGGCTATTAAGAATAGTTCCAAACAAGTCAGTCGGCGGTGTTGCAACGAAAACTTGGCTATGCTTTTTGGAAAGATCCTTTGGTATATGATGATGTGATAGAAAAGTATAAACCTACTTCTGTTTGTTCGATAACAGAGTAATGGATGTCAGCTGATATCATTCAAATGGGAGGCTTTCTCGTGCAACGAGAGTTATTCTATGTGAATCTTCTATGGTAACTGATGGTAGTCTTTGTGGAGCCTTCCCCATAACGTAGTCCCCATCCTCAGCAGTAAATCCATCAATGGATGTTTGTCGTTATGCGATATCCGTTATGCCGTGGATCAATTCCAAACCGACACTGTCATCCAAAGAACGATCACATCTCGAGAGTGTTTCACAAGAGCCCAAGTTTGACAATACATGGATACTTTTTTGGAGTCGATAACCATCCATAATATGATGCCAAATTTGTCGGGTTTGTTTGTCGCATAGCTTAGAGTTTACAACGACGTTTTAGAGGCATCACGTGTTCGTCGATGGCCAATTCATTATCGGGATCATGTGTTTCGTAATTTGCAGTGAACGCCTTAAAAGTTTATCTCGGGTGAGTGAAGGGATCTGTGATTCCCTCAGGACATCTGTATCAATTGTCACTTAGTGCGTACCAGTTTGAACCTGATGGACGAGATAGTCTTTGGTGTTATCTTGGATCATGGTGTATTTTGGGATGACGACTGAGGACAAGATAGGGGACCATCGTACGGTTGTTGTAGAGGAGGTTTGACAGCGTCATTACGGACAAATACGTACATGCAAGGCATCATGTATGGAAAATTGTATGACGGTGTATC
Source organism: Paragonimus kellicotti (assembly GCA_014220965.1). NCBI lineage: Eukaryota > Metazoa > Platyhelminthes > Trematoda > Plagiorchiida > Troglotrematidae > Paragonimus > Paragonimus kellicotti. The sequence continues at coordinate 24,500 of LOND01002075.1, read as the reverse complement.
ATCCGTTCTCGAGTCCGGTGTTTGCATTTTGACCATGTGTTCCTGGAGCCGATGGGCGTCATCAGTGGGATCTGTGATGTCCAACATATTTGAACCGGTGACCAAGTGTTCGGGTTGGCGCAGAATAGTACCAAAATGAGCTTTGTGACGGAAGTGCCGACTTCGTGCTTGATGGACGAACGAAAACCGAGAAGCGTTGTTGGAAGGCGCTCCGTCCAATTTGTCGGATCTTCTTGGAACTTCAACGCAGATTTTAGTTGGCGACGAAATCTTTCGACTTAACCGTTGACACATAGATGACACGCGGCAGTTGCATGCTTTTTGTGTCAAGTAGCTTAATGAATGCATCAGAGATGGGACTGAAACTGTCGTCCTGGATCGGTTGCCACAATTGCAAGCGCTTATGTCCATCTCTTTACCAGTATGCGCGCCGCTGTAGTTTTCTTGATGAGGATATCTTCGGGTCATCTTGTAAAACGGTTTACGCATGTCAAAATATGCGTAAAATTATGTGATGGTGGAAGAGGCTGTGGTGAAAATCTACTCGGTCGAGCGCTTATCGAAACATAGACAAAAAATACCTAACAAGAGACCAATCCAAAATTCGCGTTACGATACCACATCAAAATTGGACGAACAGCTATAATGTTATGTCTTTCGTTATTCGCTGACTATTTTGTTCTCTACTGCACCAATCAGCTTACGGCTTGACTATGCAGGTGCCAATTATGATCAGCCAGTGACAGACTGTGATCTCCTTAATACCGATGTGCACCTATGAATGCAGATTCTTGTCTCATGTATAGCAACAAATTGCAACCAGTCCAAAATTTTCTCCTTGTTACTTGCGAGAGAAGGTTTCAACTCGAGTACGATTTCTAGGGCTATTCAAAGTCCCTAATTCCGAGTATTACAGAGATTCAACTATGTCGATCTGAGTGTGCGAAAATCGAACGTCTGCGGTGGCGAACGTGCTCGTTGAGGTGGCAGGACAGGATACCTTAGAACGCTGACAAGTGAAACAGATTCTCGCCAAACGAAACGATCGCAAACGAGTTTCATAGTCGTCCGTATGCTTGGGTGCGAGAGGTTGTGAAGTGCATCAAACATTGCTCGACAAAAGGACACCGGTGCAAGTAGAGGGGAGCGTTTTTGAGACATTACTGACATTGGTTCTCGTGGAATCATGGAGTGAAACAGTTTGCAGTTTGAGTACTCAAAGAGATCGTAAGTTTTTGTGCAGTTCATGACCCGGTTATTGTTGTTCCGCCACTTTGGCAAAATCGGACTTCCTTGATAACGTCAATGTCTGGTCATGATAAGGCATCTGCTATCATGTTAGATGGTCCGGAAGTAAAGCGGACATCAGTTGTGGTATGCATTAATTGACACATGTTCTGAGAGAATCACAGATCCCTTCACTCACCCGAGATAAACTTTTAAGGCGTTCACTGCAAATTACGAAACACATGATCCCGATAATGAATTGGCCATCGACGAACACGTGATGCCTCTAAAACGTCGTTGTAAACTCTAAGCTATGCGACAAACAAACCCGACAAATTTGGCATCATATTATGGATGGTTATCGACTCCAAAAAAGTATCCATGTATTGTCAAACTTGGGCTCTTGTGAAACACTCTCGAGATGTGATCGTTCTTTGGATGACAGTGTCGGTTTGGAATTGATCCACGGCATAACGGATATCGCATAACGACAAACATCCATTGATGGATTTACTGCTGAGGATGGGGACTACGTTATGGGGAAGGCTCCACAAAGACTACCATCAGTTACCATAGAAGATTCACATAGAATAACTCTCGTTGCACGAGAAAGCCTCCCATTTGAATGATATCAGCTGACATCCATTACTCTGTTATCGAAAAACAGAAGTAGGTTCATCCTCTTTCCATTTTACTTAAATGGACAACCCAAAAAAAAGAAAGTCAATTTTGACTGTTTTACAACAAGGATAAATGTCGAGTTGAAATAACGAACTATGTGCTGTTGTTGCACAGTTGTCAGTGCTCATCCACACGATGACCTGCTGCTTTGTGAGAGGACACCCTGACCGTTGCTTGGATTTATCCCAAGAAAGCTGTGGATGTTGCGTCTAATAGATAAGGCTTCCTGATAATGCTGCTCGATCAACTGTGTAATAAGCGTCATCCACCATTGGATTTTACCTCAGCATTACTGTCTCTAGCGAAATACAGTGACAAACTGCGCTTCTACTTGTCCTGCGTGCAGATTAGAGATCTGTGCGTTCTGTTATTATCTAATGTGGTCAAGGGATCGCGTCTTGCTGTGAGTGCCACAGAAGCTCATGAATTGAGATTTTTTTCCATTCAGCATGAGTATATTTGAATGAGAAGTGAGCAATGTTATCATGCCAAAAAAGTTTCGTTTTTTCCAGACTTCATGTTTGTGGAAGTGGTTTTATTTTTTTCTGGCAAATGTTTTGGGAGGTACTGATACGCTGGGCTGTTTTTATTGCTATCTGCAAGGAAATATGAAGGAGCTAGTTAATGGTGTTTTTACGATTACATCTCGTTACATGAAGGCCGACAAAATTTATCCGTTTTGGGCGGTAAACGTCCGTGATTGTTCTGGTGTTAATCAACAGAATATTGGATGTTAAACCGGTCACCGCAATGTAGATGGATGTAGTTGGACTACGTTTCGCCAGTCAAACTATGAAGTCGAGACCCTCGAACAAATTTGTAAGGGTACGTAAACGGCGGTACAGCATATGTGAGTCGAGCAGGGTGAGTTTCTTCTCAAGTGTGAGACAACTTGCAATTACAGAAACAGGCTGTATGTTGATAAGTCAAGGGCAGGATGAATCCGAAAATATCAAAAGCATCAAGCGAGCTGCTCATAGCCAATGCGGAGACAGTCAACCGAAACAATTAACATGTACATAAAATTTGAGGTGTTTGTGGAGAATGAAGAGGCTTAACAGGAATAAGTAGATCAATGAAGTTGAGCTACCGATTCGGCCCAGTAGTGCACTGCCAACGGAATTATTTCAAAGTGAACGCCCAAACTTGATCGCCGCCTTCGCAGTCAGATAAGGTGTGCGGCTTGGCTACTTCGAAGGAAAGCACTAAATCCGAGTTTCGCTTTTATCAGCTCACCATCGTCTGGGCCGGAATTTACACCGCGTCCACTGTGTTTACGAGAACAGTGTATCAACCACTGTGCCTGTATGCACTTCTGATGAGCTCCTAATAAGAGCGAAACTCGAGTCTAGTGCTTTCTTTCGAAGTGGGCTAGCCGAAAGGCTTATCTGAATGCGAAGGCCGCGATCAAGTGTGGGTGGTGTTCAATTTGAATATCAAAAATAGTAGTCGACTTCAACATTAGTGATATCGAAGTTTCATACGAAATGGACGGACGCGAACCGCACGAAGTTAACGAAATTTAATACGGGTTGTAGCATACCACAACGTAGCACAACGGTTAGTTGTTTATAACGAATGGATATTTTTTCGTAGCAACTCATAAAATCGAGTTAATTCGACAACATAGAGAAGCCGCACTAATATAATGCGACCAGTAACCCTCGTGGTGCCTATGAGAACTGAAATATAAAGAATATCGTTTCTGAAGACCATGATTTCTAGCATTTTTAAAGGGTTACATCCCACCAATAAAGCTACGGTCCGTCTGCCACTGCACTTGTAGTGAAGCGTTTGATTGACCGTTTGTCAAACAGACTCGCTTCTCTTGCATCACCAAACTGCTAGCCCGTCTAATGCAGCTAATTCCTAGGTCAATTGGAGCGGCGGTTTATACATTCATGCATTTGTTCATACTGATCAGCTTAGTCGGCCTGAAACAACTTTCATACTGATTGCCAGGACCTTGAGCCTAATTAACAGTCCGAATCGGATAATCTGATTGCTCTAGCGGCTCAGTCCGTTGTTTGCATCACGTCGCCGGACTAGACAGGGCAATTTAGTTATCGTGCGGATTATCAGAGAGGGGGTGTCCACATGGCTCGGAAGCGTGGAATTCAATGTGAGCGCTTCGATCAATCGGACCATGACGCGACGGAAGCGCAGTGTCCAGTCGCACCACCAGCTATCACGGCTGTCACTTTTCGAAACACATAATCGACCAGATCTTTGAAATATCCACCTCGCATCACGAAACGGCTGTTAAAGTCTACATCGAGTCACATGAACATATTTGCCGTCACAAATTGATACTTCGATATGTAAACAGTCAACATAAAAAGAGCGTTGTGGAGAAGTTGCTAGTGTGGTAGGCGGCATCCTTTTCTGATTAGACTTCGGTCACTCACCGGTGTCGACCGGATTGTGGCGGACAGCTGATCATAGAACTGGTCCTTTGTATCATCAGTGTGACACATAGTTGGACCATAAACACTGAGAAATGTAGCACACTTACCTCGACCGAGTCGCAGGCGCATAGACAGCATTCGAGGGCTGATGCCGTGCGGTTCGCCTATCATCAAAGCATTGATGTGATCAGCGACTGCGAAACAGACACCATGCTCCCGAGCACCGTCTGCCGGGTAACCTATCCAGTAGAAGGTGTACCCAGCACCTGCTTCTCGGAGTTTACCTTGGTCTGCAAGTCTTGTTTCGCTCAAGGTCGCTACTTCGATGCTACAGCGGCTCAGTTCCATCGCGATCAGTGTGATGCGGCGTTCTGGTCGTCCTGTGATGCTGCATCGATCCAGCAGTGTGCGCACATTCCATGTCCCAACGGAGAGCGTCTTGCTTCCCGGGCGTGTCTCAGGTTGGACTTCGTGTTACTGAAACTCAAGTGAGCATGGTCTGCTTTGGGGTCATTAGAGGAGAGGGAGGCTTTGGCAGTACCAGATATTCTCCTACCCATCCTGTCGTAAAAAGCAGACAAGACGACTTAGTTCATCCTGCGCGACGGCTGATCCAGTATGGTATTTAGTTTATGTTGTGCAATCATAGTTTATATGAGCTTTGGATACTGTCAGGACCCCCAGACCAAGACAGGAGAGTGATTAGGGCCCCCAATCAAAGCTTGTGGCTCAAGAGCCTGTACCGCAAGGC
>LOND01002075.1:6804-19209 GCA_014220965.1 Paragonimus kellicotti | reverse complement strand
AAGAGCGTTATGGAGAAGTTGCTAGTGTGGTAGGCGGCATCCTTTTCTGATTAGACATTCACAGTAACCGAAGCCAAAGGATGCTTGCGCGTAATCAACACCACAAGTGGCCTGCAATGTACCGTTTGTAGTCCCTCTCACCATGTATCCAGTGTAAACCCGAAGGAATGAGACCAAGGGGCGTGAGCGAGGCTCATGTGTCCAACCGGCTAGTGCACTTAATGACGCGGGGCATTGAAAGCCGTAAGGATGCTGATGACGCCTCTACTTTCACTTACAGCTCGGTTGTTTGCAAGGTGTAGGCGCCTTGATGTTGTATGTTTGAATATAGACGTAGCTATTTTTAGTAGTTAGGTCCCCTTCCTTCTCTTCCTATAAAGGGTTTTTTTCCTCGTGGTTGTGTGGCAGTTAAGCATCAGTGTGAACCACTGATGTATTTGCTGTCTGCCGCTGCTGATGATCGTTGCAATCCCGTCCACGTCTGCTAACGCATCACCGAATACCCAGAATGCGTTTTAAACGTTGCAAACGAGAACGGCTCAGGTCACGCACGTCCCGCTGATAGAACGTTCAAGCTTCACTGCCGTACAGCAGTACAGACGTCACCACCGAGCGATGGACAAACAGCTTAGTGGTCATTTCCAGACTATGGTTCTTCCAGAAACGTCTTTTAAGACATCCGGAAACAGTACTAGCCTTCACCACAGGGTATACAGGGACTGGTTGCGTTCCTGGCACTTCTTTTGGATATGTCAAACAACGAACACCAGGTCGACGGTACTGCGACTCGCCCGGAATCCCTACTGATCCTCGAGAACGTTGGCTTTCAGAATGTCCGCATTCAGTCGGTTCGGAAGGAGCATCGCAAGTACCTTGCCTGTGCAGGTGTGCAGACTGATAGCTGTCGGCGCAATGCATGTTACCTTTACCTTTAAACAATAGCATTATCAGAACATTCTTGAAATATTGTGGCATTCCTTCTTGCTCCCAGATGCAGTGAACCAGCTGATGGAGAGCGCGTTCCAACACGGGTCCGCCGTTCGTCAGTATTTCATCTGGCAATTCACCATCGCCTGCAGCCTTCCCACTGCGCAGTTGTCCAATCGCTCCCTGCACCCCCATCAAGTCCCGGGCGAGAGCTAGTGAAACTGACAGCTTGTTGCGGCAGGTTGTTCACAGTCACCTCAATCAATGGTAGCAGGACGGTTCAGTAGGCTACCAAAGTGTTTGCACCAGACCTTTCATGATGTCCTCTGGTTGGATGGGCGAAAATCAGTTATCTGCATCAATCAGTGCTTTGGCAGATTGGACTGATGGACCAACAATCGCTTTCGGCGAATCGTAGAATTCTGTGTTGTCAGTGGGCAGCTCACCCTTGCATCAGCCTACACTGCTTTCTCCGCTAAACATACTTGATTCTGGCAGCCGTTCGGCGAGTTGACGGCGGACGTTCCAGAATATGACTTTTGTCTTCACTGTCCGGGTCCATAGTGGAGATAACAGGCGCAGCGTCCTTTTTTCTTACTAAGTTGGGGATAACTGTGTTGTTGTCGCCGAACCATTTCAGTCGTTTATGGCGCTATATACCGATTGCCTCAATAGCTGCTGCTGTGATCTGTTCCTTGAGGTCTTGCCACACCCTCGGGAGTAGTATGTACGTAAACGTCTCTCAGACCAGCGGCAACCACACATTTAAAAGTAGTCGTCGTCTCAAGGTTCTCCAATCAACTGACGTACGACTACTTCCACTGATCGAATGGTTTACAATGAACAGGCTTGCCTACATGAGTAAACAGTTTGGTCCTGACCAGCCTAGATCTGTGTTACGTTCAGGCCCCCAGACCTAGACAGGAGAGTGATTAGGGCCCTCAATCAAAGCCTTGTGGCTCAAAAGCCTGTACCGCAAGGCAGTGGGTGACACTTACATAAATAAACGCAACAACTTCGATCATCACCAACAACTAAATTGCAATTGCTACGCACAGGCTCGGGAGCCATACAACTGTAAAATCAACTAGCTCACATATTGTTGTGAACCAAGAACGCGGATGGCACAAGGATTGTTTATTCAGGAAAGCAACACGTGGGTTATGCGTTTCAACAAGACAACAAACGAAAACACTCATCTGTGTACGGTACCGGTCCCAGCTGCCACAGACGTCAATGCTTAGTTCCTTTACGTACCAAGAACCATTTCATGCGATGCTGCACTCCAATGTTTCTTCTTGTATTTTTCCTGCGGCTACTTCGATGTCAAAATATATGCTCTGGTTCCACTACTGAATAGCAGTGGTGTGAGTAGTATAGCATGATCGCTCCTCCTCACTACAATATGACTAATACTATTGCACAGACAAACGAGTCATACATACAAAACCGTTCGCATGATTATTCTGGTTTTGTAACGGGGTTCATGCACACGCGGAGAAAACATGGACCATAATGAGATGACACAGGTCGCGCTTTCGCGTAGGCAACAGGCGGGTGGACATCAACTCATTCCGGCAGAGTCCATCGGCATTCGGTTCCTCAATCGTGAACTGAGAAAAACACGTTCTGTGCCGAGATTTGGCCATATACACGTTAACAGCATGAATCCAGCTTTCCCTTTAGTTCACCAACCTTCAGTGAATTTAAGAACATCCATGCAGACATGAGAAACGAGTGGATTGAAAACAGCCTTTGCGATAGAAGAAATACAAACCACTTGTGTGAATGAGGATTTAAAGCACCAGTGACAGCATAAGAAAAACAATCCAATACATCAGGACGGCCGACACAAAAATGAGCATCACATAGATCATCCGGAGTGAGAATGGAAATCGTCACGGATATAAAGTGAGCATGCTTAGAGAAGATAAACTTGCAAAAGCCAGATATGTAACGGCTCGTTGGATCGACTTAAATTCCCGTATACCAATATTATCGTATAGGAGACAATTAGATTGAATTTCATCAAAAAAACTGTCTTCGATCGATTTACATTCATGGTGATTCAGTGAGGTAGTAAGAACGGGATAACATCGTAACTCGGAAAGTGCACGGATGGAGTTCCGAAAAAAGAAATTACTTGACAGACGTGGTTGCGGAAGATTGTGTTTTACTCAGTTTGATCCCGCGCTGTCGGATGCAAGCAAGAAGATTGCTTGCGCTGACAGGACACATTATGCTTTCGATTATGGCTGAAACAAGGAAAGTAGAAAAAACGGCTCAATTTCCCATTTCATTTGGTTTGTCAACGACCGTTACACCAGTCGACGAAGTGAAACAAAAAGAGAAGTTATGCTGAAAAATAACATTGGCATATACACTGCTCGCCACAACTACTTTCCGTTAGAACCAGACAGACAACCGGCAGTAGGATGCTTCGATATGTTCATTCGAAATAAAACGATAGCTTGCTACTTCCGTTGTTCCATGAGACATGAGGTAGTGTACAATCCACGCTGAACTGTCAAAAAGTATCTTTGTGAACCACATTGTTATCGAGAGCGATTTTGCACAGAACTGTGCACCGCTCATTCCGGACGCTTGTAGTACTCCAACGAGGAGGACATTTTTGGAGAATAGTGTAGGTAGCCAGAATATGCTCGTGAAGGTTACCATTGACATTGTGACAAACATGAAATTATCTATAAAATCGGAGGTTCTAGGTATCGCGCCGAAAAATTCGCAACAGCGAGATATTTAACCCCAGAAACATCCTTATTGCTGAGGATTGCGAACCGCCGCTTGATGACAAATAGGGGAAATCAAACATGCGAATGCAACTGAAATGAAACCCCATGATATCACCTTTATCGGTGAAATAAAAAAAATTGAACAGCAAGGAGAAACCAATCAATCGTAAAAAACCAATGCAACCTACCAACCCCCGATTTGTGGTAGTTGGGCTCAGTTTTGTCAGTACGAACTCGAAGCACTTTCCATCCGTGTCCAGGAACGAGCGAGCACTCCACAATCTTGCCATCCAAATTTTTGTCTCTTGGTCCAACGTGACCTAGTTTGGCTGACGGTACATTTAGACCGCCGAGATACAAATAGCCAACATAGCCAGGGATCTCTCTGTTGAAATGATACAAAAAGAATTGTGAAAATAACTTTAACCAGCCTAAAGGTCAAGTGCCTATACCTCGAATTTACCAATTCACAAATATCCAGAGAAAGACGAACTGAAATACCCGTTGCCGGTTGGTGAATAAGAGGTAAAACAGTGAAAACGTTTGAACAATGAAGATCGACATAAGTTCAGACGAGTCAATCAAGAACGGTGAGATCGGGATCGGTTTATGAACACAAAACCGTGCTAGAAAAGCCTGGGACACACGAACAGAAGTGGGGGCTGCTTATCTAGGACAGACATAGCCAAACTAAGTCATTCCTAACAGCAAATGCATTCTCGTGATATTTCACGAATGAATAAATAATACGACCAGGTGAGCAAACTGGCTCTGAGTGAACGACAAACCGTCTTCAAACGATCTGCCATTGATGTATGTATTTAGTCGCACTCACCGGGTGATATCAACACACAAACAACGACGAGATTAGTAGGCATATGTTTGGTACGAGGATCGAGCGCGTCCAAACATTCACAACTTTTGTGAATGCACAAACTCGAGCGGTTAGATCATGTACTGAGGGCATCAACTAGTCATCCGCCAGGCTGACCGACCCAACATTGCAGAAAAAACAAAAGCAATTATTGGTAGGTGGTTCGCTACAGACTATGTACTACATACTGATTAAACCCAAATGACTCAGTAAGTTACTGATAGCGTTAGGGAATAGGCGAATCAGATCCACTGAACGTGCTCCAGAGTTCAAATCTAGATGCACGCTGGTGAAGAACCGTAACAGTGAAGAAGCGTGGATCCAATGGTTTTTCGAAGAAGCTGATTGAAAAATTCATGTGAATACAACAATTACAATGGAATATGAGTGGAGTTTAAATTAGGTTTGCCAACCTCGCAGTGTCATCGCTAATGAATGCACTTCTCAACAAGTTTAACTGTCTGTCATTTCACTTTGACTGGAAAGCCCTAATCTCGGAGTTATCGCTTATAAGTGACCATCGGGCAACCTGATCATTACTTGCACTTGTATGCAAGTAAGCGTTCGCACATGATAACTCAATTTAGTCAACCGTAAGGCCAACGGCACAGCTATCAACAGGGTTGCTTCATGAGAATATGGATCAGTGTTCATATCCAAGTCATGGCAAGAAAACGCTCCACTGATCGGATCTAGTAGGTTGAAAACCTTCGGAAGAGGTTGCTTGGAAAATCTATCTGAATGCGAAAGCGGCGATTAAGGGTAAGTGACGTTCAATTTAAAATCGAACAGATCCGCGAATACCAATCAACAAACCAGAAGGTAACAATTTTTATACGCACCCTAATTTAGATTCATGCACGATTTTGCACCGGAAATCGATCGTGTTCAGCTGGGGTGGTTTCCATTTCAATGTTTGTGGACAGGTGCCCAAGACGTAAAAGTCCTCCGGTCCACATGGTTGAAATATCAAACCATCTGTAACGTGATCGAGTTGTTGAGCGAATTCCGGTTTCAATAACTGGAGGAGAAAATGAAACGATATGATCGATCTGAAAATCAAATAGTGTTACAGAGCAGAGGGCACGGTTTTCATGTTTCTTGTCATGCAACTAGGTGTACTTTGGTATACATACAGTTTTCACTTTGAACTACAACCTTATGGAGTCTCGATCCGTAACTGATCCTGATAGTAACAGATCAACAACAACGTACGCGAATGAAACGCCACAGTAAAAGGTCTAACACCTACGGGGATGTCACTGACTGTGATACTGCTTTTGTCACACTGCTTTTGTGACTAACGGAGTGGATTGCTATACTTCTCTCTCAACCTAGAAGGTGATGATTCCCGACCGAGTGCAGGATGGCGGTCAAAACATTCACAGAAATGCCATTAAAAAGCAAGTTTTTGGCTTCACTTCCACAAGGGGTTCACCAACGTGAAACTTATTGAGCTAAACGTGAGCTGGATTTTATCAGTCCTGTTAAACCTAAACAGGAACAAGTGACGTAATCGAAGGTTAGACCCAGTGACGGTTTGATCGTTGTTACTACTGATCCGACAGCAACACAAATAGGCTGTACTTAACCATGAACTGAATGCTCCGTTGTGGCCGTCGGACAAATTATGGCATCTCTTAATACCACAATTAGCAGGCGAGTGTTTGGAAGTGTAAGATGGAGGTAGTCCGGACAGGGTTCGAACCATCGACCTTCGCATTACGGGCTGAAAACCGTATCTACCAGACTACCGGTCAAATGAGTGAGGTCAACGCAATTAGAATTAACATGTCTTAAGATCAAGCAACTTCTATTTGATAAAGCACATAACTTAGTGGGGGTATGCTCCTTAGGAAAAAGAGCCTCAACGGAAAAGACATCCTCATCCAAAGAGCATTTTTATGAAGTAAGTAGTAGTTGAGGCATTAAAAAAATCTTAGAACAATACACGAAACACTTTTTGGGGTTTGGAGTTGGCCTTGAGTACTCTAAGGAAGAAAGAGTGCGGCAATCCTGTCAGCCCACATCCAGTTTGTTTACAGACCTTCACCAAAGTACACAAAACAATTATTACGCATAATCTACATCATTCTAATGAGCTAAAATGGTACATATACAAAACCAATTGACGTAGTTTGAAACTTATTCAGCAGTACTTTTGTTTTCTGAACCACGCCAAATCAACGCCCAAAATATGACTACTGGGATGTGTGAACGACGATTTTCAGACATAACTTCCTTTAGACGTGGGAGCACAAAGGACATTGCAAGTTTCAGTTTGGAACCGAAACCCCTGGTATCATTTGAGTGGGACAGTTGAAATATGAAAAAGACCCCTCAGTTAGAAAACGATGCCCGATCTGTGTTTGCAGCCTTCAAAAACAGCGACCAACTGAATGGCCTTCGGTAAAATATAATCTTTTTCGTACTATTCTCCTCAACTTCGTCCCGATCCCAGATAGAGCAATGGTTATAATGTTGTTTTGCCAGCAGGTTGTGTTTCTGGGTTCGAGCAATCAATAGTTGGCGCCTGTCTAGAAGTGACAAAATTTCAGCTTTAGCGTAATCAGCGTTGCACGACGGCGCATAATTGACGGTATAAAGTTTATCCGTTTCTTTCCTTTCAATTCGGAAGGCATGTAGATAGCATTATTGATTACGACGACCTATGGTTCGTCTACATTGTATACTGACTGAGTGTTCGTTACAACAATTCACACCTTACGGTCACTCCACGGTATGGTTCCTTCTACAGGGTCTATAATACTTTAACATGTTAAGAGCAGTTTTGATTAGACCACAGCACTAATCACCAGCGCACGACTATCTTCACAATTACGATAATGTAACACTGTTTTACAAACCATGTTACACTCACATCTATCGAAATGCCCTTACTCCCACTTAGAAACACCTTCACTGAAGAAACGCTTTCGCTCCTAGGAATGTCTTTCTTTTATGGAAGAAAGGTACTGTAGTCATATGCAAAAAAGGTAAGATTAGTAGTCCCTCCTCATAATATCTACCCCTAGAAACGGTTGTAGTGTTCTATGAAAGAGGAACCGTTGCAAAGAGGCGGCAAATTACCACGGAAATGTGAGGTAGCACAGGTTGGAGAACCAAACACCAAACTACAAGTTCATTCAGACAGTGCTCACCTGTTCTGTTTGATTGAGCGAACGAAAAGGTTTCCGTCGAACTGAAAAGGATTGGACGGCGAAATCAACTAAACCCATGTGACCAGCAACATTTCTAGGACAAATGACTTGCGTATCAATGGCCATGTAGCGGTTAAAAAAAGGAGAACGACCGACAGGGCTGTTGTCGAGTGTGACTATGTCGTAGATGAGGAACCGCGGTGTACCGCCACTAGATGCATCGTCATGGTGCGCAGAAGCTGGCTTGGACGGATCTCGATAGAGAACCATTTCGCCATCAAGCAGAGTGTTGAAGAGATGATTGCCGGAACCTGAGAGAAAATCTGGAAGGTTTGGTGGTTGCGGCGCCGAATTTTTCATATTCTTCACCCAGGATGCCGTTGGAAAATGAAGCACATCTGGCTTGTATACAAAATTGGCGCGGTCAATTAGATACACTTTACTAGGTCCGGCTATTAAAAGCAAATAGCGGCTCCCATCCGCTTTGTGGGAAACGCAATACTCGTAGTTCACGAGTGCTTCCATGTTTCGCTGTGAAATTGACACTGGCTGACTTCCTTTGAAACGAAGAGGACGATTTGTTCGGTTGTTGTCTTCTGAAGGTCGGCTCCCTTTTGAATGCTCCATACCTTCGGAATCACTTTCTGTAGACTGACCATCAGCGTAAACCAACTGGCCTTCGACGTACAAACATCCACCTGTTTTTAATAAATGATCTGCGAGCTCCCTGGCCTCATGGGCTTCTGTACAATCTTGGTCTAATGTGACAACACGTGAAACGCCTTCCATTAACATAGGTGTACCTTTTGGTGGTGGAGGAAAAGACCTGTTTGATAATTTTTCAATGGAGACGGCCTCTTCCACATTCATCTCGCGCCGGGGAATCTTTGGGGCACTAGTCGAGTCCGTAAAGTCACTACCATGTTCTGTTGGAGAAAGTCTCTTCGTTGGATGAGCTGGATAATTTTGGTTGTCCTCTGTGGAAGAAGTTAGAATTGCCATTGTACTTAAACACAGAATTTGACATTCCTTTACAAACTCAGATTTCAACAACACAAATGGAATGGCTGTCAAAATAAACATATATTAAATGGTCCATTGACTTCCATAAGCCGCTTCGTATCCATTACTAATAGGCTGAAACTGATCGACCATTCGCGACTAGCCTGCAAAATTTCAAACATATACGACAACCTCAGAAAAAGATTGCGGCTTTGCAATCAGTGAAACCCAGTCAACTACTTCGTTGGTTGGTAGTGGGACCTACTGCATACAAAACAGTTTACCTAAATATAAAAAGTATCCCAGGCAAACCTAGTGAAGCTGTGAGAAAGAATATGACCAGGCACAGAAAAAAAACGACTATCGCACTCCGTGGTGGTTCAACGCAAATGGGTGTCAAAGTTAAGGGGACAAGTTCACCTTGAGCACCATGTAAAGGATCACTGCAGCAAGTAACTTTTCAGTCACATGTAAGCTGCTTAAACGATCCAGACAAAATCCGGAATGGGAAGTCGAAACTAGAGCCAGTTGCCGTGATGTTTGCGGTGAGCAGCGCAACCCATAAGATTACGTGCTAGAGAGCCCAATAGAAATCCTAATCGACAGAATACTGCCCTAACTGTTTGGTTATCCATCCAGTTGCGACTCTCGGATTATGTTCTTCTGAAACCCTCTATGTGTACTGTCATACAGAAAATGTGCATCAGACAAGTAATTCGAAGCTAAACTACGGACACCTTGTCAACTTAATTTTCCATGTCTTTGGATCGATAAACCTCCTCTAGTTGAAAGGCATTCTGAAACACTAGTAGTGACATAACATCCGAATATTTCGTACTGACCACCATGCCGGTGTTTTAACACTGGATACTGTGTGGGGAGATGTAACCCATAAATGGTTATCACTGAGTTGATCATTCTCCGACGGAAGATTCACACTGGAAATCAACACATATCGGTCCGAATACATTCAGAAGTCTCCTTGAGATCAGAAAAGAAAAAAAAACAAGACCGAGCTGGCTTTTCCTTCAGTGGGCTTCATTTGACGAGCATTCGCAGATCGCGACATTTAGGCCTCTGGCAACAATCACAAACATCAGTTCAAGGTGTTGGGTTGAAAAGACCAGGCAGATTTTAACCGAACTAGTGATTGACTACTCCCGGACTGTAATCAGTTAAGGATGCGCGCAAATGTAGCAAACGGATCAAGTCTGTCACTTGCAGACGTGCACAAGCTACACGAACCTTTCAGCTATATTGACGGGCGGTCGAAATGACGCATTTTAGCCTTGACATTCAAACCGATACTGGTAGACGCGTAACCAGCTGCTAACGCTTCAAGATACTCGTAAAAGCGTAGACGAAATTTTGTATCAGGATTACATGGAGAAATCAACCAGACTACAGTGCCCTGATACTGGATGCGAGTCTGAAAGAAAGCACAGATCGGTGACAACCGTTTCACAGTAAAAACTGGACTTGTCCATTACCTTAGATGTCTTTAGCTACAATTTTGAACGCCATTTAGCTTATAACATCAAAAAACCACAGCGATCGGCCGTTGTGACACGTCATTCTTGCGAAAGGGAGTGTCCTAGGAAGGGCAAGCGGTATTAACACACAACAGCATTCATACTGCTAGTGAACTGAGAGAGGCAAGAAATCACACGCTTACCAAGACACCACTGTGGAAGCGGAGGGGCGGGTGGACAATCTTCCTTGTTGCCATAGCGTGTGAACAAATCTTCCAAGTAATCAGCTTTGTAAATTCCCGGTGGGCGAGCGTCGGCAAATATCTGAACGGCGATGTCTGCACTATGCACAAAATTTCACATTCTCGAAGAAAAGTGACCTACCCATAATTCAGTTCCTCTATTAAATAAGCCGCGATAAGAAAACCAGTCCGATTAAAACCATGTGTACAATGCACACCTATAAGTGTAACACAACAGTTAGAGAGCAATACAGCTGTAGTATTGACTTACCAACTTTCTGCTCTCCCGGATTATCATCCAAAAACTGATTGACAACCTTGATGAATAGATCGACCTGTTCGGAGGTCGGTGTTTCTTCGTTTCCTTTACACTCGATTTTTACGTATTTACAATTGTTATCCGTGACTTCACGACGATTATAGAACCGCTTAGATTTTGTAAGGTCCACAATCAACCCCAATTTGTACTAAAACGAAATGAATAGAAAGAGAACATTGAGCGAATTTGTTACCGGTTCAGCCGTTCTGAAAACACTGTCCACGTTGAATATTTGTTCCGGCTGGATGAAGTAGTCAAATTTGGAATCCAGGGGCGTTTTGAATGGGATGAATATGTCCAAAATCATGTCGCCCATCCTTGGACAATTTAGCCAACGCGGCGGCAGCATTGGCATTCCCTTGTGATTCATATTAAGTCTATTTAACAGACGGAATAGAAATATTGTATAATGGTCGGCAACATCGCTGAAAAGCAAACAACGAACGTGCTGGTATGTAGGCAAACACAAAAGGAGTTATAAGATTTCAACCTTTACGCTCGGAGGCCTTCCCCACGGAACTTACCGAGGAGCATGTGGGATAAAAATTGTTGTGCAGTTACTCAAGTTAGTTCATTTGGACTGCCAGAGTGAAGTCGACTGGATCAATGGTCCACTTTCTAGTCAAGGTGGGTGATCATAATGACCTACAACAGCCGAAAGAGAACAGCTTTCCAACTTCAGTCCATACTGATCGATAATAAACGCATAACAACTTGATAAGCAGCCGATAATTGCGCAAACATCAAATATTCCTTTAACTTTCATGTGTCTATGAAAATCAGGTCAACAATCGCTTGAGTGTTAGGTACATCATCACACGACGGCTGACATCTTCTGATATTTGACGTGGAATGTGGACTGGATATCCTCAGGTAGCCCGAACCTGGACAAGGGCAATCGCAATAACTGAAGATCGAACCCATAAGGATGCGACTGGAGTCGTTAACACTGAGTTACCACGAGTTTGAAAACAAAAGTCTACAGCAGCTTGATGTCTAGTTACTTAAATCATTAGCTCACTCTTAGGGTTAGGAAGCCAGTCCCGAATCAAGCCGAATGCCCGGAATATTCGTATGAAAGAAACAGTGATCACACTCGAGAAATAATGGGGGAAATGTACGAGATCACAGCACCTATTTCAATTTTGAATACGTGCGATGCAACCACAATCTGAAGGTTGGGAACAAAGTGTTTGTTTGGAATTGAGCGTTGGCCCCAAATCATCAGTCCCGCGGACGACTCGTGGAGAACAGTCCGCTTAAGGATAGTCGGACGCGGTAGGCAAGAACACGCGAGATCAAAAAGTGTATAGAGTTAAGAAATGTGAGGACGGTGACATGTGAGCAACAGCTTGGATGCTGTTAAGACCTGGGTGGCAGCCGTGGTGATAAAACATCACACCTAACTATTAGGTTGATCACATGAAGAATTGGCATTTCTCCCCATGGATGCGGAGATCGTTCTTGTCATTATGGCTAATCACCACGTCCAACGTCTGTATCGGTTCGGTCCCAGTCATCATGATGCTATTCGGATTGACAGCTGTACCTGGGACGACCATCACCATCGTTTTCATCATCGAAAGGACAAAAGGTAGACGTGTGACCAGTACAGTCCAAGATGGGTACTGGTTTTCATCATCATCATCATCATC
>LOND01002074.1:57889-76235 GCA_014220965.1 Paragonimus kellicotti | reverse complement strand
AGCAGACAGGACGACCCGGTCTGTACTGCGAAACGGACGATGAGGTATGGAATCAATGGTGTTGTGATTATTTGTGGTTGTATGTGGGCTGAGATACTGCCAAGACGCCCAGACCTAGACAGGAGAACGATTAGGGTCCTCAACCGAAGCTCAAAAGCCAGTCTCGCAATGTAGTGGGTGTGTGGCAGTGTATCGGAACTGGTACATTTTTCGGAAAAAATGCCAACCTATTTCCAACCTCTAACCTGAGGGACCAGAAGACTGTGGTTTGTCGGACCTCTGCCCATTGGCCTGCCTGGTATGAGTGACTCTATCGGTGTGGTGGCCACACCGTCCAGTTTATCCCAATAGATCATTGAGAAGCGCAAACCGTCTCACCGCCACAAAGTCCAGTCCCGTTCTAACAGTCGTTAAACTGTCATCAGACAATGGTTTCTTTACTGGATGTAGATTAGAAATCTCTGTTTGAGAATGAATTTAAATCAGTGCAATTTTTCGTATAAGAATGAGTCATGAGTACTTTTGGCAGAATGAAGTAGCAATGGTTTGCTAGTTTAGCCATTCCGGGGTTATGCTTCAATACTTGAACCTATGCTTAACTATTCGGAACTAATGTATCAACAAAAGGTCGCATGAACTGAATGTAAACTCGTCTTCATCCTAGTCACGAAGTTCATATACTCCTGCTTATCGGTGTTTATTTGGCTTTCGATCCAGTGCACTGCATGATTTATAATTGTTGTGGTAAAATCCCAGTAACTTCCTCGTGAGCAGACATTCTATTTGCTGTGTTAGGAGAAAGGAGACGATGAACAGTGTGTATGATGTGCACTAGGCAAAATTTCAGTGAGACATAACGCAAAACATTATATATGCACACGGACTGGACAACGAGATACATGTCAGTTAGCAGGAAGTGCTTGCATCCCATAATTTGGCAAGCAAATCGAACAAAACAACTGGACAAATC
Organism: Paragonimus kellicotti; assembly: GCA_014220965.1. NCBI lineage: Eukaryota > Metazoa > Platyhelminthes > Trematoda > Plagiorchiida > Troglotrematidae > Paragonimus > Paragonimus kellicotti. The sequence goes on along the minus strand of LOND01002074.1, from coordinate 75,265 downwards.
AGTGTGCTGTATGGCGTTCATGATATGCATGTGACAGATACTGGCCCCAACAATAAGTCCGGCTTGAAATGTTCCGCTTCAATTGGACACTTTGATGGGAATGGTGACCTTTGTTAGTGTGGATTATGTAATACTCTCTATGTTTAGTTTCACGCAATCCGTGTGCCAGTGTTTCCTGCAGTGGTCTTTATTCCCCGAGCCAACTAAGGTTTTTTTAAAACTGCAAAGTAGACCAGTAATAATTTTGTCCAAGACACAAGAAAATCATGGCAATTATGCTAAGTAGTATTGGTAGGCATCGGTTATAAGGTTGGGGAGTTGATAATCACTGAATTCCAAAGTAACCATACTTTCCAACATGACAATCTGATTTGTCTACATTCACAACTTGGCTACTAGCTCTTGTGGTTACTCCTGCTTATTCCAAATGTTTATTTCCCTCCTCATTACAAAATATGCTTCGTCGTTTCTGCTGTAAACGATTACTGAAACCGCAGCACCGTTTGATCAAGACTCGTGGCCATTTATGTTTGATAGATGTATATATTCCCAAACGCGACGGGCGCCCTACCAGCTGAGCTATAAAGCTACACCAGAAACTCGGGAGATTGGAGTCTGTTCTACTACCAAACAACTTACTGGAAACACAGTTTCATTGCTTAGCAATGACGGTAGTGGATTTCAGCTTGAACTGATTGAGAACTACTGCCGGGAAAGTCGATTCCTCTAGATCATTTGATCGGTTCCATATGAGGTGACTGGTTTCATGTGTAACTGGGTGTAAAGTTGATAATTCCGGTCCTTTGGTTGAGCGCCTGACATATTTGGGCGAGCTGTTTCTGTAGGTTGTTCGAATCCAGCGGAGGTCCGGGTTTTTGACAAGTGTATCTCTCCTAAATTATCAAATCTGTCAGCTGAAAACAGCCGCATTATTGGAGGCTATGAACTTTCGGGGAGTTTACTATGGAGTATTTGAGGAGTAATTTTAACGTTACATGTTTTCGTTCGCGTCAGTCTGAGCTGGTGATTAACTTATCCATCCGAAATTTTCCAGAATTTCACACCCAGAATATGTGGCCTAACAGCTGAGCAGAAAATAAAAGCCAATAGCATAAGAGTTTTACGCTAGGACTCAATTTATTCAACTATCACACTGTGTTCTACCAAGTGTCTACCAAGTGATCAGTAGTTTGAACTGCCAAAACATGGTTGGCTTAAGTAGCGTACACAAGTAATTTGACAGTGTAGCTTTAAGGTGGTGACACCAGAAAAAGATATACACTGACAGTGTTTTCACGTTACAGAAGATTCAATTATGAACAATCCGGACTTCGACTGAATTTGAATCAGCAACTGGAGCCGCATGATCCTACTTGGCCTGATGGCTCATCGGGAGCTCCATGATTTTACATTAGGACCTAGTTCACTTCGCCGAATTACACATCATACACTGTAAACTGAATGTTGATGAAAATAAACATGACTGACCGACTCTTGTCAGTGTCTTCTAGGTACTGGCAGCAATGCACTTTTATGAAGGCTTCATTATTCACGACTGAACGCACTAGCGGAAGTCACGATAAGTCATGATAAGTTGCCAATAGAAGTTTGTTTTCAGACTGAAAATGTAAAAATATGATAATATATGGTGTTATGGTTGTTCGAGCAAAGCAAATGATCTCAGTGGTAATTATCGGAGATTATTGCTCGCTCTAGACAGCTACACAGTCCATATTCCAGTTGCACGCTTGAAAAATGTCCAATCTACACCACTACTGAACTACACGGATTGGCGCAGAAGTGCGTCACCAGATAATTTTCAAGTGGCATGATCACTATAGAATGCCTAATGCGGATAAACAAGATGGTAAACAAGTCAACTGGTTGCAAAACACTGCAGCTTTTCCTTTAATTGTCACATGATGATGCGTGTCGAATTTACTTGTCAAATGTTTCATGTGCAGTTTGGAAATCAACTCATCAATCCCGTCTCTTTCGGAGAGGAACCAACTGAAAACACATTAATATATTAAGAGTGAGAACGGTTGTTAGTCCACGGAGGATTAAACAATTCGAAGTAATTAAATTACGAGGGCGTTGTATATGGAAAAATGTTCACCGCGGTTGATTAAAGGTTAGTTGTACGAACTGTCATCGATAGACCAGAACCAATGTGGAAATAACGGAATCGAAGCTCAGGGTGCATGATGACAGAGTATATAGTTACATGTGTGTATACTAATTTATGATACCAAAGCACGATGAGACAAACCACAACTAACTGAGTTTTTCAGTCTGATTCAAAATCGTTTAAATATATTCGGTTAGCCTGATGTTTGAAGACAAATTACCTGAAAACATGTTGTAGATAATGAGAATACGTAAATCCCATGAATGTCAAGTAAATATACAAATTCGTTCATGACGGTGTCATCAACGATAACATTCAGTAACGAGAGCTTTCACGTAGCAACGCACAAACTCACAAACAAACACCAATGTCGCATGTGTGGTGGGAAAACAGCTTGATGAACGGTAAATCCCATGAATGTCAAGTAACTGAGTGAAATTCACCATCTTGGAAGCCATAGGTTACGGTGAAGACTGTGGGTTACAAAGAATCGGGTCAAGTGAATAATTGTATATGAGATGATGGTTTGAGAAGATGCAAGAAAAAATGTCGAAGAGTGGATGTGAATTTGTTGAGTATATGTATTTGAATAAGTTTTCATCCATACGGGAGGAGTTGTGAGAAACATCGTTTGAGAACAAATCGCGCTGTTGTGCTGACATAGACGTGTGATTTTATTGATATGTGTACGACCACGAAAGCATGATGTTGGCTGAATAAAAAATAAATCACACTGATTAACTTGAGTAGGTCTGAGACTGATTGATACTTCGTAAATTGGAAAAATTTGGTCTGGTGAAATTTCGGTGCAAAAGCTGACAAGCCACCAGTACGTATTACTGAAAACTACCCGTACGTAACTTTCAAGAATTCATAACATTTCTGAATTGCGTTCACAATTCTCTCTACAATAAGTTCTGCATATCCCTGGTTAGTTCAACTGTTGTCCAGAGTGCACGGGTATCACAATGCCATTTGAAACAATCAATCCTTCACAACGAGACTTGGTCTTGACGCGGTGTGATGGCTTGCGCATCTTGATGATCTACTGGGCTGAAAGTGGATGGTGTGATCACTATAGTCACCTGGTCCTCCAGGTTGGGGACTGGAAAGAGGTTGGCATCATTTTCCGGAAACAGTACCAGTTCCGATACAGTGCCAATCACACGCTGCCTTACGATACGGTATTTTGAGCTTTGGTTGAGTACCCTAATCGTTCTCAGTATCTCAGTCCATAAAAAAGTTGCAGTTGAGTAACATTGAAAACCACTGATGCATTGCTGTTTATGATGATAATGATGCAACAATCAGACTGACACACGCATAGTGAAAAGCTCGTTTTCGGTGTTTCATCATCAAGCCAAATACAACACATTTATGTGGGTTCGATGAGAGCGGTATATAACATATAACTGGACCAGGGGATATCAGCCAATAGTGTTTGAGTTGTGATGGTAATCGTTAGCATGTTCGAAATACCTAACTGTGCTCCGACCAATACCCATCAGAGTTCTGTCCCGGAACGTTAGCAACCTGCTGTCCGATTGCTGGCTCGAATACGTCAGTTTTGTGCCTTGTTTTTCTTTTCCAAGCGTCTTTCAACGGAAATGTTGTGCGTGATACGTTTGATTAAAATTAATTTCTGACGCTTGTTTACCACTATAAGGTCGACGCCAAGTACCTGACGTGGATTTCTCATCACCCCTTTCTCAGACAGCTTTGGTTATTGGATTGAATCTGTGCTGGTATCGCAAAAACGTTTGACTCCGTAGGTTTTATATTTTCCGCATTTTATTTCTATTCTACTGTTCTTTACTGCCTTTGTCAGCATTGCTGTCAGAGACATTATATCAGACAATTCACGACCAGTTCGTAGCCTTCCTACGCGATAATTTCCGTTGGTTTTATTATGAAAGTTTCTTATGAATGTGAGCTGATAACATCTGTTACATTCCCACAAAGTGTACAGCCAGACCGTCTGGAATAGATGCGCTAGACTCGAGTTTCGCTTTCAATCGAGCTTTGCAGGAAGGCAAACCCTTGCTGATCGGCCATCATGTAATCCGAGAATTTTTCACACACGAGTGTGTCTGAAGGTTTCCATATAATAATTCAATTTCGCCTAATATGAGGTCAGTGACACTGTGGTCAATACAGTTGCTTCATAGAAGCATGGCGGCAGCTCACATCCCGGCCTTGGCGCTATCCACGAGCTCTGACAAAAACGAAACTGGTGTGTGGCGTTCCATCTCAAAGAAGGCTTTTTGAAATCCTACTGTTAATGTCGAAGCTTCAACCAATTGTATGAGATTTTTAATTTACATCAATCAAAATCCTATATGGCTTAGCGGATTTCATTCAGACCGAAACCTGTCGAAATGTTTCCACTTCACTATTTATGGGATTGTCAGTTAAAGGATTTTACTGTCATTTCTTCGTTTCTTCACATCAGTGATCTTCTATTATCTCATGGTGATTATGTACTACACTTGATGCCATCTTAACTTATGACCTGAAGCAAAGCAACTTTTTCCGTAACAAATTTGAACCGAGAAGTCAGAAACAGTTTTTGCACAATGTATCTCTCGAGCACATTTCGCTGCATCTCATCAGGTACATACTGCAGTCTATGGGTTTATATAGCAAAGTTCAGTGGGCATTGTGTGGGGTCTGGTGAGAACCTTGTTCTATCGCGCAAGAAGAATCTGTTCAAGAGAAACATTGGCCAAAGAGATGTCATTGTTGAGAACCACGCTGAAAGAAAATGGCTATCCATCGGCATTTGTTGAGAAATTCAGCAAACAAAAGCCGGCCGCCGCGATGTGTTCAACAGCTTCCAAACTCAATGTCTACCTCCGTTTGCCATACAAGGGTGATGACATTGCCACTCTGTTGTCTCACAGAGGCTATCGGACGCACGTTCCATGCAGCCCAACTGGTCATGCTGTTCACCACCACCCGAATCCCAACACCACCTCTGAAAACACCGCTACCGCTCAACGCCAAATCTTACATCATTATGAATTCTCGTGTGAGTGCCGGGCCACTTACATAGGCAGGACGGAGTGGCAGTTACGTAATCAGGTCAACGAACACATTCCAGTATGGGTTCGCAAAACGCTCCCGGATACAGCAATACCGGGCCCAAGTCAGAATGTGACAAGTCACAAGGCACCAACGTCATCGATTGCCCGACACTTGTTGACTTCAACGATTCGAATAGCCCCATGAGTTGATTAGAAGTAAAAAAGTTGTTTTGGATAACAGTATTTCTGAAAACAGACTGTTCGCCAAAACACCTTTTTTACTTGTTGACTTGTCGACCCAAATTGAACCTGGAGAAGGCGTTTCGGATACGTTACGCAACAAAAAATCGAAGGCTTCTCCGGTTCGCGGAGGCGGTAGCAATTAGCAAATGGAAGCCACCCCTCTGCGTACAGAAAGACTTGTTCGTCAGTACCAGATTGCCCTGGTAACTGATGTGTACGGATGTGTGTGTGTGCGTGTGTTTGTGTGGTTGTTGATTTTGTTGTTTAGCTTCACAATGCCCATTGAACTTTGCTATATAAACCCATAGACTGCAGTATGTACCTGATGAGATGCAGCGAAATGTGCTCGAGAGATACATTATGCAAAAAACTGTTTACGACCTAAATATGTTTCCTCCGTTCATGAATATGGTGACGGTAATTCCGTGTCAGTGGCAGTGTACACCAGCATTTATTCGCACTGGTTATAATTATCAGCCGCTATTTTTAAAGAGTTCCATATAAAGGACTGGACACTTTTATGGTGGTCCGTGACCTTTCCCGCCAAAGCTTTCGTTTTTTGATGATCACTTTTATACGATGATATTTTTGCAAAACATCTGCACGCTTGTGAGAAAACCATTAATAAAGTTCTTTTTGACATTCCACATCCCTGGCAACAGGGCTTATTCCGTTACGCACCAACATCATCTAACGCACTTCACTGCAATAGATCAACGTCCCATGTTCCGTTCGCTGTTTACACGACACAACTGCATATTTGCTGAGGTGTCCTCCAGTTTTGACGACATATACCCCTCACAGTTTAGTCCGGGAACTGTTTCACTCATTGTTACTTAAACTGCTCTAGTTACGTCTTTGATATTAATAAATCCTTACCATTTACATAGATGAAACCATGAGTTGACATGAAACGATTTACCCATGAACTTCAACAGACGTATTGATTTATCAAGCGCATGCCTAAGGCAAACAGATGGCTCCATCCTGTATCAAGTGAATCCAGCTAACTTTTCAGCCATGTTTACTGTATAAATGACAACGAGGTTGTTCTGTACAAGGATGGCTGGTTGCTCTACTTAAAAGTAAACACGATTTTGGCACTGTGACTGTGACCAGTTTCACCAGTAATTCAAACTTGACGCCGGAACGACAGGTTAGATGTACAGATGAAATGCAAAATCAAACCACCCAAACGGTCGCACACGACAATTGGCAAATGTACGGGAATCCATAAGCGATAGCTTAGTCATGGTAGATTCCAGTATGTTGTACAAGGCGGTTGTTGGATTGCTTTCAGTCATCAGAGGACGATTTAGTGGCGTCCACATTATTGTATCACAGAAATGACACTTGGAACGTCACCCGCATATCTTACGACCGTAGCACAAACTGTCGTGGCGAGAAGGTGATGAATAGTACAGTTTTCCTTTCAGAATTGCAAACAGAATTATTCTGCTAATTAGCGCATCCTGACAATATGCTGACGGATAGGTTGTGCATGTAATTGGGGGCTACAGATCGGATGCTATTTGATAAAGCTGATTGAAGTGACAGGATTAGCCGGTCGTTATGACGATACCGATTTACTCTAGAAGGACAGTTTTTCAATCGTAGTCAATCTATTTTTTAGTCACCTGGTTTAGAGACTGTGTGTGATGAAGCAAATTTCCATGTACAATTCTAGGCTTTCATAAAGAGTGGATCGCAAGTTTTCCTGGCCACAACAGCAATAGGCCTGTGAGGCTGCCTCATAGCCTCCGTTAGACAGTCAGTTGACTACATTCCACCTTGTTACCATCAAGTCTGAAGCCAAATTCGTTGTTTTTGAGAAAGTAAACAGTCTTCTTTATCGGTTCTATGTACATTAGCAAAAGTTTCCTACTACTCGTCAGTAGTCAAAACCTTTGTCTAGCAGTACAACGCGAACCGACATACTGATCCCTGGTGTTACCAAGCAGCTTCAAGTGGATTGACGATGGATACCTAACATTCAATAATGTTTCATCAAGCAATAGGCTTCTGAATAGCATGTAAAGTGATTTTGGATTTTACTTTCCATCAGAATATTACGACCAGCTTATTTCATATTGGACCGGTAGTGTTCCCATAAAAAGAATATCTCTCGAACACTCAGATTCTTCAGAAATTTAGTGTACCATTGGTGAAGTGCTATTGTGGTGGATTATCAAGCCGGAGGTGAGAGTATTCCAACACTTGGCGGAATACCTCAACGCGGAAGGGAGGTCCGTCCAAAAGCCCATAGCGAGCAGATCGGGGACAACGTGGGCGACCGGATGAGTCATCGCTCGACTGGATCGGACCAACGGGCGAGGCACGGCAGGCAAAATAAGACGGATGGCCTGATCGGGGGCGCCGTTATTCCAACACTCAAGGGAATATCTCGACACGGTCGCGGAATACGGTCAAAACCACCTGAAACCTGAGCAAGCGTAGACTGTTTGAGAACGACGAAAAGCATGTATCATGGCAAACATGTATGACACTCTAACACATTCGCCAAAACTCCCACTCTCCTCCCGTAAACCGTGTACCGTGTCACGTCTGTGATTTTCAACGACCTATTTGATTTTCTATAATTTTTGTACATAATTCGCACTTACCCCGTGTAACTGAAAAGTCTGATGAGAATTACCGAAATCAGCTGGTTATAAAGCTGACTTGTTATGAAATCGATTTTATGAAGACAAAATGGGATTCCATTGGAACATTAAGAACGACGGCTTGTTAAATAGAGAAGGGGATCAGCAAGGTGCAATGAGACGTTGATGATGAATATGTAGATTTCCTACTTTTTAAGTCATACAGATCACGGGGTTCATAAAACCCGCGGTCTAATCCTCTGCATCGGTTCATTTTGGATTCGTTCCAAATCGAAAATGAACCGTGTAGATGATTTCATCAATTCACTGGGGAATCTAATTAATTATAGCTTGTATAAACGGGTTGCTTGTCAGATGGTGGTTTGTTGACAGTATGAATCTATTCCGAACACACTGGTTCTATGTTGACATTAACAAACTTCAACACAGTACACATACTTGAAAGACATACAAAGTTTTCGAAACAAGATATCTTATGTTTGCGTACTTCTTGTATCCTCCAGATCTCCTCAGATGACTTATTTTTAAACATTTCCATTCCTTCTTGGGTACTAATGCGTCCGTCAGATGTATGTTCGTTCATACTGAAGTAAGCTGGACAGAATTTACAGTCCGGATTTTAAATCTAGCTCAGTCAATTTTCTGTTGGAATGTCTCGTGCAATTTTAACGTGAGTAGTGCAGTAAATTGTTCTCTGTGATAACAATTTGTAGTAGATTATATCACAGCGAACTGAGATTCGGTTTACTTGATTACCGGCGTGCTTAGCTTGATTTAGACTGCGTTATTGTATAATAAGATTCAATTGTACTTCCTTGGAATTTGTCACTCTGAAGTGTAATCATGTCTGGAGACCTGTTGTGTATACCTAACCAACTCAGAAACAAACACATTAGAAGTAAGTATATTTGTTTCCAATCCTTCCAAAGCTCTTTCTGCTCTTTCCATCAAAGAAGACCTATTTCCCCTTCATTAACTCTGCAACCCCCTTCCATTCGTTTAACAACTCAAATTGGCGCAGCGCCCAACCGACCTTGAAGATAATTTAAGAAAAGTAGGTGAAATTGTTAGTCAAAGTTAATTAGACCGAAAACGTTTTGGACATTTCAGACGAAATTTTCCAAGCCAAAACAATTCGATGTGTTGACTAACGTCACACAATTTACAGCATTTTATATTTGTCTTTATTTAACGAAACATTTGTAGACAGCCAGTATTTCACCAAGAACGTTGTTTAGTTGGAATGTTACCAAGCCTCTGAGGGGCATTTATTTTCCACACTCTTTCTACGTGGTTGCAATCTTAGTTCACAGGTCTTCAAACTATAAAGCTTGGCAAAGTCACACATCGAATCCGACCGAAAGAAAGTAACACCATCTTGTGGTACCCGTATCAGTAACAACCTAGTTTTCTCTCGTTTGCGTGTCTAGTTTTGCTCAACTCAGTGCTACAGTTTCCAGAGTTAACAACGAAACTCTCTTAAAGATTTTGGAAGATCCACTTTTCGATTCAACAATTGTCAATGAATTTTTGTCACAAACGAACGAATATTCGACTAACTTACAGTCGACGGTATCAATGCAAACCGACTGAAAGACACTACTGTGGAATTTTGCAGGTTACAATTCAGATGGTCCAACAATAATATTTCTTTCGGTCAACTTTAGAATCAGTAAATAAGAGCCTTTAGATGATTTCAGTTGTAAGCGTTACCGGTCCAGCAGTAGTTATGTGACTTATTTTCATTGGCTGCTTGTCTTCGCGTCTCAGCGGTTTCACTTCTGTCGCAGCTTTATCGAAAGACAAGTCCTTTTTCAAGGAGGGCATATGAGTGATTTTCAAAGTCATCATTTTTTCCACAACCGGTTTTCAGGGATGAGCGTGGCTGGCATTCAGGTTACCGAAAATATTCAAGGCGAGCTATTTTGGTTGTCTTTAACGTATCCTGCTAGCCAGAACGAGGTTGGTACACTCTGGGGAGAATGAAGAAGCCAAGACCGACCTAGCCGGCTCAGTTTGGGAAGACGTTGTGGGGAAGATGGCACATAAAATCAACTCTCCTTTAACATCACTAATCAGCTTTTTCTTTCATGTTCGAAGCTAACTTTCTATGATGTGCAGTTAGACAAGAAGCGAACTGCTCTTACGGTGAGTTGCATAGCACCAGGGAGAGAAGCGCTTAACAGTATATAGGGCAAATTCGAGGAAGTTGGCGTTCCAACTTCATCTTCAGACAAGAGGCGTTGGAAGCTCTCCAACGAGCTACTCCCCATTGAAGAAAATGGGAAGAACATACGAGTGTCAGAAAGAGCTCCGCATTTGCAGTCGCAGGTTTTCTGCGTCGCTCCACTTTTCGCGGTGCGTGCGTGACTAGTCAGCGGCAAAACGGCGCTCTGACTGTCGTCGAACCTGCAGCTCATGCAGATAAAATGTAGAGCTGAAGAAGCGAGCTGCTTGTACTGGTTTTCGTTGAGGCCAGTGCATTTAAAGTGATACCACTTCTGGCACTTGAACACTGCAAACCGTTCGGTACGGATATTTTGCACCCGTAACGGCCGCAAATGCTCACAGCCTCAGTCAGTGTTTTCGTTTGAATCGCCAGCCTGCCCTAGATCTGATCGAGTCATTGTCAGTAGGAACAACTAGTATGCATATAACGGAATCGAAAAGAATGTTAACCCGAAGAAATTCAATATTCAACTAAATATGGTAATGTTTATTCGTAACGCGAATAACAGTAATCTTATAAAAGTTTTGATGCGACGGTCATCAATTGGGCAAAAAATACACTCAGACAAGGACAGCAAGAAAATTTAAATCACCAGCGCCCCTCAATTGGGCAAAGGTCTTCTTTCCCAAGCTATTCCTCGCACTCTCCTCTTCCCTTCCTCGCAAAGTCCAGTGAGGAAGTAGCTCTCGAATGCATATATACGAACTGTCTGGGTCTGTTCAGTAAATTACCGGAAATCAGACAGTTAATTCATGATACACAACCACACGTATTTGCTCTCACGGAGAACTAGCTGGCAGACGACGTCAGTGACAGTGAACTGAGTGTCCCCGGGTATTCAGTTTACCGAGCTGACTCCACCCGAGGGAGAATGAGGGTTCTGCGATTTTCCTTCACCATTGTCTCCCAACACGCACGGTTGTCGTCTAATTTATCTTTCGCGTACCATCATGAGATGGCTGCAAAAAGGGGATTTGCTGCGCTCCGGATGATTGGACGCACTTTCCCCTCATAGACAAGAGAGCGTTTCAAACGTTTTATGGGGTTTATATAGGACTGCTCCTCGAGTATGCCAGTCAGGTCATGTATACCGGCCCGAAGAAAGACATGTTAGTTGTTGAGCGTGTCCAGCGCGCGGCTACCAAACTAGTCACGGGCTTGAGAAATGTCGCGTACGAGTCTCGACTTGAAATTCTTGATCTATATCCACTTGAATATCGACGACTCCGCGGTGATTTAATTCTCACACAACTCTTCTTAAGAGTAGGTCTCGTTGAACGGTTCTTTATGATAGCGAATGATGGCGGCCGCGAGGACATAACAGGAAGCTTTCAGCGTCGGGCGTCCGGAACCTTCTTAGGCAGCAGATGTTTTCTTACCAGGGTTAGTTAACCTTTGAAAGCTTCCTCTGGGGTCGTTACAGCGCTTCTAGAGATCCTTGAAGTATAACTTTATTCATCTATAAAAAAACCATTATTCTGTAACATACTCTGTCCTGGTATTTACTGTAATCCCCAAGAGCGGTGCTACACCCTGTTTCCAATTATTGCACTACAGATCAACAGAGGCCCGCTTGACACTGAAAAAGAAAAACCGAATATGGATCTGGGTGGATTTGGGTCTTTCTCGACGCGTGTATCAATTGCCGATCACTGAATGTCTCACTTTTCTATGCAATCATCCAAATGGAATTTTTCCGAAGCTGTTCGAAGCAACTAGTGCCTTTGTTGTAAACGCAGCGTGCTGCGTGTTGTTGGTGGCATTTCTCGTTTTCGATGTGCAATTCCATGTAGTATACTCTGTACGGGTTTTGGTCACTGGTTGTTTTCCGTTGTCAGTCCTTCTGCAGGACATCTGTTGACTCACTTCAGGAAAATGCCGCTGTCTCCACGTTGCCCAAAGTTGGTTTACGAGTGTGACTTGTACACGAAGCTAGAACTTCTGGCTTGCCTGTTACGTTTGCTATCCTCGTTGATATCTCATCAGCTATATTACAAGCTGACAAGATAGTGCTGCCCAAGCGTGTGAGACCTGTCCACAGTCTCAAGCGGATTACCTGTAATAAAAAAGGCAAGAGTGGAAGTGTCCTAGTCTTGAAGCATACTTTCACATTCTGAAGGATGGCGAAGCGCAATAGTTTCTACAAGGCGCAGCACGCGTTTATCGATCACCAATGTAGCATGGTCTGCTTGTTTCGACAGGGGGCTAAGTAAGAACAATGTGTCCGCATACACTAGATCGGGCTCAACAGAGCGCCAAGAAGAAGCTCACAGAGTTCACTGGAGCTCCTCAAGCGCACCTGCAGAAATGTCGTCATGACAAATATGAACAGAAACAAGGGGGAAATCGACACTGCCTGGAGTCGAACAACTATGTGGAGAATGCCAGAGACAGCGTGTCCATAAATCAAACCACCCAAGCGGTCGCACACGACAATTGGCAAATGTGCGGGAATCCATAGCGATAGCTTAGTCATGGTAGATTCCAGTATGTTGTACAAGACGGTTGTTGGATTGCTTTCAGTCATCAGAGTGCAGATTTAGTGGCGTTCACATTATTGTATCACAGAAATGACACTTGGAACGTCACCCGCATATCTTACGACCGTAGCGCAAACTGTCGTGGCGAGAAGGTGATGAATAGTACAGTTTTCCTTTCAGAATTGCAAACAGAATTATTCTGCTAATTAGCGCATCCTGACAATATGCTGACGGATAGGTTGTGCATGTAATTGGGGGCTACAGATCGGATGCTATTTGATAAAGCTGATTGAAGTGACAGGATTAGCCGGTCGTTATGACGATACTAATTACTCTAGAAGGACAGTTTTTCAATCGTAAAATCAACCTACTTTTTGACTAGATGATTTGAGAGACAGTGTGCAATGAAACAAATTTCCATGTACAATTCTAGGCTTTCATAAAGAGGTGGATCGCAAGTTTTCCTGGCCACAACAGCAATAGGCCTGTGAGGCTGCCTCATAGCCTCCGTTAGACAGTCAGTTGACTACATTCCACCTTGTTACCATCAAGTCTGAAGCCAACTTCGTTGTTTTGAGAAAGTAAACAGTCTTCTTAATCGGTTCTATGTACATTAGCAAAAGTTTCCTACTACTCGTCAGTAGTCAAAACCTTTGTCTAGCAGTACAACGCGAACCGACATACTGATCCCTGGTGTTACCAAGCAGCTTCAAGTGGATTGACGATGGATATTTAACATTCAATAATGTTTCATCAAGCAATAGGCTTCTGAATAGCATGTAAATGATTTTGGATTTTACTTTCCATCAGAATATTACGACCAGCTTATTTCATATTGGACCGGTAGTGTTCCCATAAAAAGAATATCTCTCGAACACTCAGATTCTTCAGAAATTTCCATGTGAAGTGCAATGACAAACATGAATCTGTTTGTCTTAAATCGCTTTGTAAATCATTCTGAAGGTGATCACGTGAACTTGGCTAAAAGCTATCGGGAAAGTGTTTGCTGTTGAGGCTACTTTTTCGGATTGATCAAAAGTTTCGATTTGTTCAAGTTAGCTGTGCATGGAATCTTTCATGTCTGCTGAAAATCTGGCTACATACGAAAGCGATTGCTGGATAATGTGTTTGTATTGAGTTTTAACTGCAAAAATGAGCAACCTTGTACGGGATTATTCACACCGATGAGACAGAAGTTTGTGATATCTTTTGATGGTCGCTTGTGTTTTGAAAACAGGCATGGACTTGCAGGATTACATAAACATATTCCGTAAATAAGTGGTAGTCAGAATTTGATTCGAAGTTTAGATGAACTCAACTTAGGCTTCTTTCTGCGCTAGAACTCATCGATCGAGTGACAAGAGAATATAGAATACAAAAGTTCAAACAAAGTTAGAGCGTACTGTATTCATTAGTAACAGTGTTTTCATTATGACAGTGATGTACATTCTCAGTTCATAATGGCGTTATTACACGTGCACTCTCCGAAACGTTGTTCAATTTGGAGTCTGTTCAAAATTGCGGTGTTACCAGTTCCACTGTTTACAGCTACAGTCTTTTTTGTTTCATAATCTGCAAAGATAATTGAAAAACCTTTAAAATTAATTTGAAATACATGAATAAAGCCACCTACATTAAAATTGGTCAGGTAGACCTACTCAAAAGTTTGAAAAATGAGGGCGTCTGTCCCTCGGGGGTCTTAAGTTCACCCCTTTGTCCCATTTGGTCAAGAAGTCACATTTTAGCGCCGAGAAAACTGAGCAAGTTTGTCATTTTGACCGCTAAGATCAACAAAAAGATAAATGGTGACAGGGTTCAATGGACAATCCAGTTTGACATTTAGAGTGAAACATTTCATGTTATGCAAATATTGTGACAGATGACGAAGTTGGCGACAATTATTCCGAGGGAAACAAAATCCCCCAACGGATTATATGGTATGGCCGAAACCCAAAACATGCGTGTGCAACACAAGCAACCGCACGAATCACTACTGAACAAAAATCGATTCAACGGGGGAAGAAAAGGCAAAAAATTGGAGGAAGCCTCAGCCAAATGAACCTAGCTGCATAACCGTGAAATCCTCCTCGAGTTGTGGACTACATTCCAATTCGTGCACACTAGCGTTGCGAACATGTGCGAAGTGGACGAAGTTGAGCATAGAATGACCTGCTGGCTACTGATTACATGGGGCTTGTTGACTGGATCAACCCGCTGCTGGTTATAGGTAAAATGAATTGTTGACAGCCGGAATCGTTACAAGGAGATAGACGAACAGAGTGTCTCTTGCTGACGGATGAGTGCAAGTAACCGTTCAAAAAATAACTTAGTGACATAAACTTCGCTTCAAGGTTAACCCATGTGCTACTCAGGTGGAAACTAACTAATTGCCCCTAGCATTTTATGTGTATTCTGGGTTCATCAACTTATTTTGCCCATTACATATTTTGACGACCTAGCCTAGTTAATTGTCTCGTAATTGTGTTCGTTCAACCAAACTTCGGTGTGGTCAAACTTAGATAATTATAACACCTCCCATGACATTCATTTAGACGGTAGGCCATACACAGTCACCGGTGTACTGTTCTCAGACGCATGCAACCGTTGTGATCTCAGACATGTTTTGTCATATGGACAAACAATAAACTCGTCTACAGTCAGCGTCATACCCGTAAAGGGTTGCCGGCATCCGCTTTAGGATTAGTCGATCACAATAACTGAAACCCAAGAACGTCTACTTATAATCCATATCTACGACTGGGTTGCATTGTATTACATGAGGTTCTACTCAACTAATATGTAACTCGAAGAGGAAAATGCAAGAAGCATTCGACTGGAGATCATCTTAGTTCAACATGTTGGCTAGCTGGTAAACTAATATGAGAATGAAACCCTCATCGTTTGTAGACAACAACTAGAGAGTATCTAAATGTATGGTCCAAACTAGAAGAAAATATACTGAGGATACAAAGCCAGGAGAATTTCAGTATGCAAGCTTATATTGTTGTATTCTATACAATAGTGTGAGAAGAAATGGATATGAATTTGGGATAAGAAGCTAAATACAGCCTTAAGTGTACAGCACACTAACAGGGGCGAACAACAAAGAGGATAATAGGCCACAAACCCAAGTACCTGAGAAAGAAAACTCGAAATTGGTTCAACTTAACTGCCACTAGTGCAGTCACTATCTCTTTGCTGACGGTACATTGTCGGTAAGTTAATATCGTACCAACTCAATACAGCTAACTCGTTCTTGGCAACGTTCGTCACAACGCTGCACGGCGACCTCAACACGACCTGTGACATTTATAGTTTATCAACGCAACGCTAGCTTTAATTCATGGCCACACAACAGACTTTCATTAAACTTCCGAGAACCCTACCGGATCCCTTCCTCAAGGTAGTCCTGTTCAACGGTGCTTCTACCGATAATCTGAGTTATGTACAGAAAATGCGAAATATTTAGATAAATCCTGGTCACTTGTGGGGCATACACACACCTGCACACTGTCATAAGCACAATCAACAACGTTCGGGGCATTGGCTTGCGAGGCACCTCCATCCGAACTGACACAACAAACAGACCGTGCAGATGACTAGAGGCAACTTGGCTAGGTCTTCTACGAAGCGGTGAACAGATCGTTCGCTGCTGTATCACGTGACTGCTTCGTGAATATATAACGCTGCTTGCCGAGAAAACACAAATTCGTTACATACGGGGTTTTACCCAGCGTTTCAAAAATACAATCGTGGATCCCACCTCTGAATTTATAGGACATTTACAGTTGTCAAAATTCCATTCGATCGACCCTGTCTCGCTCCTTCCCATGATCCTGTGTGACTGATCGCTTGTCGTTGTTATCCTCAAGGCCCCTAGCCGAAGTGCCAAACTTTCCAGTTCGCCTATCCCATTGATTAATGCTCACCCACATGTCCACACACCAGTTGCCGTCTGTCAGTCGCTCTTCATTCCTGTGAATACGACCTTCTTACGGGCCGTTGTGACGCTGTCCTCAACCAACCAGCCTGCCAGAATATCGGATATTTAGTAACATATTGGACACATCCAGTCGCGTTTCGCGCGTTGCCTTTTGCTTGTGCTTGTCGTATATTTGGACCCTCGATGGCCCACTGCGACCAAGCGTTGTACTTTACCTCACGAACGCAAACAAATTGAAGTACCTTTCTTGTACTCGATCATACAGTTTATAGTAATAGTACCACGTCCCAACCACTTGAGTTTGTTTAGATATTTAGTGTCTTGGCTACATGTGCGTCACTCAGTTTTGTCGAAATAATGTACAGTATTCTTCACTCGAACTGTTACTGTGTTTCGTGCCTCCCGGAATCTTCTGCCCATAACTGAAAGTGGATCATACTTCAAGGGTATGTATACTGACTACTGCATCATTTCGTGTATCAGGTCGTAAAACGTGAGACACTGATTTCCTTCATAGCTATTCTGTTGTCGTAAAGTAGTCTGCACTTGATGAGCCTTCCCGATTGTCCCAAGAGTTTTAGCATTGCTTTGCAATACCCTCCAGGTTCACTTAAACCCATTTTCATCTTCACACATGAGACACTGATTCTAAAGTGACCGAAAGAAACATTACTGCTGAACTATCTGAATTGTAACCTG
>LOND01002074.1:36992-48462 GCA_014220965.1 Paragonimus kellicotti | reverse complement strand
GCACGACCGAATTATCATATGTGAACGCTCAACCACTTTCGCTTGTGAGTAATGATCAGGTTGCCCGATCGTCTCGAGAGGAGACACAGTTACTGCCTGTTAACTCCAATCGATAACCCCGCGATTAGGACTTCCTAGGCAGGTCGAAATCTCCGACTCCTAACCAGTACTCACCAGCAGACTAGAGGCAACTTGGCTAGGTCTTCTACGAAGCGGTGAACAGATCGTTCGCTGCTGTATCACGTGACTGCTTCGTGAATCATATATAACGCTGCTTGCCGAGAAAACACAAATTCGCTACATGCGGGGTTTTGCCCAGCGTTTCAAAAATACAATCGTGGATCCCGGATCTGCATCTATAGGACATTAACAGTTGCCAAAATTCCATTCGATTGACCCTGTCTCGCTCCTTCCCATGATGCTGTATGACTGATCACTTGTCGTTGTTATCCTCAAAGCCCCTAGCCGAAGTGCCAAACTTTCCAGTTCGCCTATCCCATTGATTAATTCTCACCCACATGTCCACACACCATTGCCGTCTGTCAATCGCTCTCTCCCTATTCCTGTGAATACGACCTTCTTACGAGCCGTTGTGACGCTGTCCTCAACCAACCAGTCTGCCAGAATATCGGGTATTTAGTAACATATTGGACACATCCCGGTCGCGTTTCGCCCGTTTGCCTTTCGCTTGTACTTGTCGTATATTTGGACCCTCGATGGCCCACTGCGACCAAGCGCTGTACTTTATCTCACGAACGCAAACAAATTGAAGTTCCTTTCTTGTACTCGATCATACAGTTTATAGTAATAGTACCACGTCCCAACCACTTGAGTTTGTTTAGATATTTAGTGTGTTGGCTACATGTGCGTCACTCAGTTTTGTCGAAATAATATACAGTATTCTTTACTCGATCTGTTACTGTGTTTCGTGCCTCCCGGAATCTTCTGCCCATAACTGAAAGTGGATCATACTTCAGGAGTATGTATACTGACTACTGCATCATTTCGTGTATCAGGTCGTAAAACGTGAGACACTGATTTCCATCTTAGCTATTCTGTTGTCGTAAAGTAGTCTGCACTTGATGAGCCTTCCCGATTGTCCCAAGAGTTTTAGCATTGCTTTGCAATACCCTCCAGGTTCACTTAAACCCATTTTCATCTTTACACATGAGACACTGATTCTAAAATCGACCGAAAGAAATATTATTGTTGGACCATCTGAATTGTAACCTGCAAAATTCCACAGTAGTGTCTTTCAGTCGGTTTGCATTGATACCGTCGACTGTAAGTTAGTCGAATATTCGTTCGTTTGTGACAAAAATTCATTGACAGTTGTTGAATCGAAAAGTGGATCTTCTAAAATCTTTAAGAGAGTTTCGTTGTTAACTCTGGAAACTGTAGCACTGAGTTGAGCAAAAACTAGACACGCAAACGAGAGAAAACTAGGTTGTTATATGATGGTATACGTCGTGTATTCGATGCCTGTGTGACTTTGCCAAGCTTTATAGTTTGAAGACCTGTGAACTAAGATTGCAACCACGTAGAAAGAGTGTGGAAAATAAATGCCCCTCAAAGGCTTGGTAACATTCCAACTAAACAACGTTCTTGGTGAAATACTGGCTGTCTACAAATGTTTCGTTAAATAAAGACAAATATAAAATGCTGTAAATTGTGTGACGTTAGTCAACACATCGAATTGTTTTGGCTTGGAAAATTTCGTCTGAAATGTCCAAGAACGTTTTCGGTCTAATTAACTTTGACTAACAATTTCACCTACTTTTCTTAAATTATCTTCAAGGTCGGTTGGGCGCTGCGCCAATTTGAATTGTTAAACGAATGGAAGGGGCTAATGAAAGAGAAATAGGTCTTCTTTGAGAAAGAGCAGAAAGAGCTTTGGAAGGATTGAAACAAATATACTTACTTCTAATGTGTTTGTCTCTGAGTTGGTTAGGTATACACAACAGGTCTCCAGACATGAATGCACTTCAGAGTGACAAATTCCAAGGAAGTACAATTGAATCTTATTATACAATAACGCAGTCTGAATCAAGCTAAGCACGCCGGTAATCAAGTAAACCGAATCTCAGTTCGCTGTGATATAATCTACTACAAATTGTTATCACAGAGAACAATTTACTGTACTACTCACGTTAAAATTGCACGAGACATTCCAACAGAAAATTGACTGAGCTAGATTTAAAATCCGGACTGTAAATTCTGTCTAGCTTACTTCAGTATGAACGAACATACATCTGACGGACGCATTAGTACCCAAGAAGGAATGGAAATGTTTAAAAATAAGTCATCTGAGGAGATCTGGAGGATACAAGAAGTACTTCGAAAACTTTGTATGTCTTTCAAGTATGTGTACTGTGTTTAAAGTTTGTTAATGTCAACATAGAACCAGTGTGTTCGGAATAGACTCATACTGTCAACAAACCACCATCTGACAAGCAACCCGTTTATACAAGCTATAATTAATTAGATTCCCCAGTGAATTGATGAAATCATCTACACGGTTCATTTTCGATTTGGAACGAATCCAAAATGAACCGATGCAGAGGATTAGACCGCGGGTTTTATGAACCCCGTGATCTGTATGACTTAAAAAGTAGGCAATTTACATATTCATCATCAACGTCTCATTGCACCTTGCTGATCCCCTTCTCTATTTAACAAGCCGTCGTTCTTAATGTTCCAATGGAATCTCATTGGGAAATGCGTTGCACATTTGTCAAGTACCTGGGCGTCTACTTCTAACGGGTTTAGAAACGTAACAGTATCCCAGTAAGAATATTTCCCCCTGATGAAAAAATAGTCACACAACGAAATTAACTAAGTTAACAGCCCAAAGGGGATTCGAATTGCTGCATGGACAGTGCTGGGCAAATGTCCGGAAAGAAATGATTGCATTTTTCGAATTCTTGATTGTAAGACTGTGATCTTGCTATCATTTTGTCTTCATAAAATCGATTTCATAACAAGTCAGCTTTATAACCAGCTGATTTCGGTAATTCTCATCAGACTTTTCAGTTACACGGGGTAAGTGCGAATTATGTACAAAAATTATAGAAAATCAAATAGGTCGTTGAAAATCACAGACGTGACACGGTACACGGTTTACGGGAGGAGAGTGGGAGTTTTGGCGAATGTGTTAGAGTGTCATACATGTTTGCCATGATACATGCTTTCGTCGTTCTCAAGCAGTCTACGCTTGCTCAGGTTTCAGGTATAACTGTGAGACGAGAAATCCTTGAATCTCAGTGATGTTATACATAAGCGTATATGAACTGAAACTCCTAATGAGTTTGCTTTCTAGAAACGTTTACAAAATAATGAGACAGCCTTTCCTTTCGGTATCACACACAAAAAATTCTCAATAGTAAATGCTGTGACTCGGAATATGCTGAGCATGATTTTCTTTATGACGAATAAAGCGTTTTAATCATATGATATACACTTCCCGGCAGCACAGTTTTGGTACAGTTAATTTGTAGAGTGTGTATTTCAGAATACTGATGAGTAGTCGGGGATTTGGTTAATTTCAAGTTGAACATCACCCACAATTGATCGCAGCTGTCGCATTCCCATAGACTTTCCAGTCGGCCCCTTTCGAAAGAAGCACTAGACTCGAGTTTCGCTCTCATTAGAGCTCGTCAGTAGTGCATATCATTACTCACAAGCGAAAGTGGTTGAGCGTTCACATATGATAATTCGGTCGTGCCTAATGTGAGGTCAATGGCGCAGTGGTAAACACGGTTGCCTCTGAAAGAATGGCCGGAGTTCTAGTCCCGGCAGTGGCAAGGATATGCACTACTGACGAGCTCTAATGAGAGCGAAACTCGAGTCTAGTGCTTCTTTTCGAAAGGGGCCGACTGGAAAGTCTATGAGAATGCAAGAGCTGCGATCAGTTATGGGCGCTGTTTAAGTTAGGGTATGTATTTATCGTGTTTAAACAACTTAGATGATCACAAGTCATGATGGTGAAATTGACTACACCTTTCATCCCTCACTGCCTATACAATTATTCGTCTAGCCTTTGCACGGGTACGTATGGATGACAAAACGCCAATCAGCCAGTTGCAATGGCTGGAAACAGGCATTTAGTCGCCAGCAGCTTGTTCAGAGTTTAACGTATGGTATCCAGCATCAGCATTAATGAAGAAATTTAGCCAAACAGGATAAACGAATCAGTATTTACAAGGCATTTTGGGACGACTGGAAACGCATCCTCTAGTTTCCACAGACCATGAATATCAGACATCAGAATCCTACTTGTTTGTCGGTAAGAAAACGTGCTGATGATATGGCTGCCTCAGGAGCCATTATTCTCAAATCTTCTTTTCGTGTCCGACACTCTAGTACGCTAAACTATTAATCTCCTACTGCAAAGACATTCGTTTGAGGTCTAACGTTATTTAGATGTGCACGCGTGATTAGAGTAGATGAAATAATGCTCCGGATTGCCTCGCACGACTCACGTTCCCTCATCATTTTTCGGGCTTATTTAGGAACAAAGTGATTCGAGTTACTCTTTCAAGATAATTGTTATCATCAACTTTTCACTGATGATCCACGACGTCCCATTGATAGTGTGGCTTAATTCCGCCCTGTTGCTGTGGAGTGTTCGCAACCTACATTGAAACATAATACGGCATGGTCTCCTCCTGCAGATCACGTGCTATCCAGAATGAGAAAAATGACGTTTTGTGTTCTGTGCTCTGAGTATTTTCATCTCTTTCGTGCGCATGCTGTCATTCATGGAGGCTTGTGTAATCACGTACTGATTATATCTCTCCTCAGTTACTGTTCTTGGTTCGTTAACCAAAGCTGTTATTGCACCTTCCTGTAGCTAAAGTATGTTGTCTAAATTCCACAGCATTCTTATCGCGAATTTAGCGATTTATTGTTACACAACACTGTAAGGTCTGTATAGCATTATACAGTGACCAAGGTCATGTGTATAGACCGGGTGGTAGTGGTAGCTGAACTAAAATATGACATCACCAATTAGAATTGAACGTGCACTGAGCATTGCACCCGCAGTGCTCTCGAGCAATCACTTTCAGTTGTGCCAACACCACTGTAGTTAATGTCGGGCCACACGAACATCCGATCCCATCTCCAGTAACAGCCTACAACACGCGATCAAACCAGGTGAGTTTGCCCGGACCAGCAAGACAATGAGATCGTGCACACGATGAAAAACAACTCACCTCAGTCTCACATGAACCGGTGTTCCAATGTGCTCCGTGAACTAAACAGTGTTTCCTTCTTGTAGACCATTGGGTCAACCTCTACAGGATTCCACCGAGCACTCCATTTACAAACCTGAGATTCTAGCCGTGTATTATCTTGTCCGGGTCATTGCTGTGAGTTGAAAGTCATTTGCATTATAATCAATTCTCTTATTTACTTTTTGCCATCTAAATGTTCACAGAATTTACAGGTACTACTTACGAAGTGTGGTAATTAGCAACCCAAACGCATAATCCAAAATGCAATACGAATCTGATCACCCTCTACATTGTCCTGTTTCTAAAACCGGGCCCACAACTTCCATTAAAAATTCGTTTGAACTGCAC
Organism: Paragonimus kellicotti; assembly: GCA_014220965.1. Classification (NCBI taxonomy): domain Eukaryota; kingdom Metazoa; phylum Platyhelminthes; class Trematoda; order Plagiorchiida; family Troglotrematidae; genus Paragonimus; species Paragonimus kellicotti. Next base: position 42,877 of record LOND01002074.1, on the reverse strand, counting down.
ACTTTGTGAAGTTTTGCTTAAATGGTTAGAACTGGATGTTCGTTCGACTACGATCGCAGCGTACAAGTTGTTAGTTTGTCTAACCTAATGCTATAGTTAGAACGAAACACTAATCGCTTATCGTTAATTAGGTAATTAATCAATCCGTTGACATGACCGAGATAAACTCATGCAGTGATTTTGTTATGTGATCTTCTGGGAGTAACAAATAGTTTGCAATTCAGCTTCTGCTCAAAATCTGTTCATGATGTTTCTGGATGTTCAAAAGAAAGGAGACAATATGGGTTGGAATAGGATTATTTTTCCACAACTCACCTTTGAAGCTTCACATCTTAGCAACTTGGTAAGCAAGTACATATAAGATATTCTCGAACAGATTAAGGTTAGGACTTCTAAGTAGCCAGTCTGTCACGCACTCTGACAGGGTAGATTCCAGACCTTATAACATGAGACAGTGTCATACTGGATAATGTGGTTTTCTGAGCATGTTTGGATGAATGACAGCGCAATTATTTCAAAGACGTTGACAGTGGAGAAAGTGGAGCAATGATACCATTTCCTTCTATTCAAGGAATGTCCGTGTGACACTTGCTGAATGTCAGTCATTCACCCATTCACCAGTTTTCACCCAACCTTAACTGTGACCCTGATTCACAAGTCCACGTGTTGGAAACTGGTGGTACATTAGTTATCCCTCCAAAATCTCCTCCAACTTGAGCTTCCTGCGTTGGCTTGTACCAAACGGTGTATGACACGAGAGATATGGTACGTAGCATTTAATCATCCGAAGCCGTATTTGGCCTGCAAGTTCATGCAACAACCACTGGCTCGAAGGATCGTTTGAGCAATCATTTTTGTAGAGCAAGTGTAAAGATGCAGTAAACCGAAAGCATGCATTTGTTAGCCAACCGTAGTTAACTGTCACAATTTTGCTCGAAATTTCACATGTTAGAAGGTTGCAAAAATGATGACTTTTTTGTAGAAATGAATACACCACTGCAGTGCAGTTGAAGTGGGCAAGAAAGTTGACATAAGGATTAGATCAAGGCTACACAACGCAACCAGGGACAATCTTTCGTTTATCTCTTGCAAACATTTTTCCTTCAGTTCACTGCGATACACTAATTTGTGCACCATGCGTCATAGCCACCACACAGCCCTAACTCAGCACAGACTGATTTATCTCAGAGAGCAAATCCTTTGGAACAACGCTGTAATATGAGTGTTAGTGAACTATTACTCGTAAAGACAGACCAAACTGGCATTAATGTTGACAATGCACAGAAATGGAAAATGGTGATAGGCCAATAAAAGAAAAAAATTATCTCATGGTTTGGTTTTTACTAAGTGCATATCACTGAATTCGATTCGAGTTTCCAGCCGTCCTCTTTCGGAACTAAGCATTACACGTTTTCTGTGTTTAGAGGAAACGGTATAATTTTTATGTCAAGATATAACTTCTGACAAATGCAACGTTCATTTTAGGGTGCCCCAACGGGTTAATCTGACTTCATTGCACATCGCTCCACGACGAACGTACTCGCGGGACCCCAGTGTACACCTTGTCACTGCAATATGTTGCTCCACTCCCTGTCAACATGTTTTATTTGGAACATGTCCCATTCTGATCATTCTATTCGTAAGTGGGTACCGTGATGAAGGGAACCTGATGTGTTATCGAGATCGGCCGAACAGCTTGCTTGAAAACGTTATGCGTGTTCGGGTGTTTGTTTTCTGGAAACCTGTACTGTCATGCAGAATGTGGTGTTCAAATTCGACTGGATTGAATATCACGCTGGAATCACTTCGCATAGGTGGACCGCGACTAAGAAGACAACATATCATTTTGGGGAAAATGACTACGAATGCCAATACAGTTTTTATGCTCTGCAGATAAACCACACACAACATAACATGTAGAGATTACCGGATACGATTAATCAGAACTGACCACATCTTGACGGACGCTTCTCAGGGCTGTTTACGACATTTTGCAAGACCACTTGTATACCTAGTGCAATAAATTTTCCGTCACAATTCTCAACGCCTTTGTATAGATATTACTTCGGTCGATGCCCGAGATAGAGCTTGCTCGACAGTTAGTCATTGCATTTTTCTGGCGACCGGTCTACGAGTTCCTGACCATATTTTCGGGAAACCAATGCGCCAGTGACTTAACATTTTGAACGACTGTGTTATCATTGGCAGACTCTGAGCCACACTCATCTGTGAGTAGCGCTGAAGTTGCCCGATAACTTCCAGTAACACAGTCACTGTACTGTTAACTCGAGTCAGTGATCCCACGACTAGCATTATTTTCCAAGTTGAAGTCGCAGTAATCATCAAACCTGCTAATTGTTGTTCTGGTTACAACAGCTAAAACGTGACGACTTGGCTCTTTGTGGACATACATTTCGTATTTTCGAGTATCAATTAATGCAAACTGTCCTACTCAGTTAGCTTATTGGTAATATCCACCATACCATCCGAGTGGGTATCCTAGGGCTGTATAGGTACATAGTCATGGTCAGTGGATTACAGTCAGGTCAATCATAATTCCAAAAGCGAATTAGGAATCAAACTGCGCTTATGCATTCTACAAAGGACTCCTAGTGGCTGCTACTTTGTACTCAGAGTTGCTCGTGCCAGCCGTTAGTTTCCCCATGAAAAAGAATGGTAAACTTTGTGAAGTCTGGATTGTGGGAGTCATCTGTACCTCCCACTAGGTTCGTTTGACAACAATGCGGTTCCAATCCATGACTGTTAGTCTGTGAACTCACAAACTTACCAGGACTAAAAAGCCAAAGTCCGATTTATAAAAACATTCCCCAGTCAAATTCCTATTAGAGATCATTGAAAAGATATTTATTGTGGTAACTCAGCATACACATAGAACATGCTTACAAACAAAATCTATCGTGATATCTGAAGGCTGTTCCAAACAGCTAGGTTATTTAGCATTGTTGTCCTAGGAACCTATTTGTAACATTGAGGAGTAGGACAGAGGATTCTGAAAAACGTTTTGCGTTTTGCCACTTCAACCGCTCACTATTCCTTTCAAGTGTTCTGTCCAATCCAAACACCGGAAGATAAGTGACTCTGATGGTCGTGGTAATCTGTTACATAATCTACACAATTCTTGGTGTAACCACTCGTGCAGGTTAGATATCCACTAGTTCCATACCAGTCCTCAAAACAGGACATTTTAAGATTCTGACCAATATCATGCAACTGAATTGTGATGATTATCTTCGAAAAGGTGATTCTCAAAAGTTCTACAGACCAATTTGAATATGATATATCACACCAGCTTGTGCAACGTTGTAACTGTTTTCGCCTATCAATGTTTGGACGATCTATATGTATCCTGGACTATATGAGTGTTTCAGCCAAGTCACGCATATGAGTCTTCTCCGAAGTCTTCAGTAACAGCGCGTATATTGTTTTTGGATAGTCGCCCCAATAATTGGCTTGTAAAACCTGTACACTTCACTTTGTAACGATAACACCTTTGTTCTACCTTCTGCAGAACAAGGTGTCCGTCAGTGTAACACCGTGTCACAGCATTCTACTTCTATCACATTACTTCAGTGAGTACTCTCCAAAACAATCATCCCAAATAAGTCATAGATTATCTGGCACGAGGCAATCTGTTTCCCAACTGACTCCGTTGAACCAGATTGTAACACTGATTTACTTGGTCACAAGCGCATTCCATGTTACCTAATTCTTCAAAATATTTACCTGTTTCTTCTTCACACCCTAACGGCAATCGTTACAACTAAGCGTTCAAGAATGGCACCAAATTTCATGCCGAGGATATTTCTGTATGTACCCTCTAACCGTGATCTATTTTTGGAATCACATTGACAGATGAGGTTTCAAAGAACAGATTGCCTTCGATAATTTTTTTCCTTTGTTCATTATGATTATGTAACCTTTGTTGACGAGTAGGAGTATACTGATCACTAGATAAAGGAAGGAAAAGACCAATAGATAAGTGAGCAGCACTGCTGCAATGTGGTTAGGAACTCAGTCAAAGTTTATCATAGGAAGTCAGTGGTAATTGGGTTTTGTCGGTAGGACTGGAACAGATTATTTCACAGGTTGGACAGTCGTTTAGCTAAGGAAGCCCCATGTGTTGAATTAAGTGTTTCTGAGCATAAAACCTCAGGTGAAGTGGTCGGATTACCATAGTCTCCGCTATTGACAGGATGTGGCACGTAGCTTTTGCAACGAGATGACAGGGACCTGGCAGACGACACGAAACGCTTTCTGCATGTTTGTCAGTCAATAACAATAGAATGAGCATGTCAGGTTTGTTGAACTGATGTCCTTTGTTGGCTTAGAACAAAGCTAAATAGAGCACTATCCCACTGATTTGGCTTGATCAATATTGACTACCGAAGACTGACCTCCTTTCTGTTCCTAGCCACTCGTCCTTTCGCACTGCTTCTTCGTTAGTTGTTGACCAACAATTTTATAAAACAACTGTTCAAATATACCCGGAGATTTCATCAGAAGTCAAAACGTGGCGAACAAGCTCGTTTTCGGTGTGTCATCTTCAGGCCAAATACAACACAATAAATATGAAATTTGTTGTCAAGTCTGGATTTTGTGGAACCTAATACAGTGTGAATCTAGTATCATTTGGGGATTATGGACATGGTTACTGTGGTGCCGTGTCAAGTGTTCCAACGACGGCAGGCCATGGTAACTTCAGTGCGTGAACAAAAGACTTCTGCGCACACAGATTAGGGTTTCGCAGCCGGATTCCGATCGCCTCCGCAGCAGCCAAGATACGACATTTCACACCTCTGGTGTGAACACGGGTGACACGGTAGATCGGCTTGAATGCGACATCCACATTGACCCTGTGACCCGTGTCAACTAGGTGGGCCAAAATTGCGCTGGAAATCTTTCGTTGTTGTCCGGTCGTCAGCCAAGCCGGATGGTGTTCACGTATTCTCTCCGACAAGCGCCTTGTTGTGCGACCAATGTAACCTGCTCCACAGGAACAAGCGAATGAGTAGATACAAAATGAGGTAGCACTACTGGGCACTGCGTCTTTGAGGTGAAGGGATATCATTGGCTTAGATGAGAACGTTAGTCTTAGTTGTGCAGCATGGAACGTTCTCATCAGGGTCGTTTCAAGCCTTCTGGTTAGCGATACACTTGATACTTCGCCCTTGTAAGGCAAGTTCATATAGATGGCTTTCCGTCCGGCAGAAAACTCACGGTCTTGCGGCTCCCTTCGTTCCATGTTTCGAGCTAGGAATTTGTCCGGATATCCATTGGCGCGAAACGTTTCATATAAGAGCTTGAGCTCATTATCTACCATGTCATCAGTACAAATTTTATAAATTCGATTGTTAAACACGTATCAGGTTCCGTTTCTGTTTCATTGGAACAAAGCTGTGGAAATGGGTATATTGGCCATTCCACGTCCGTTTCCTGTGCATGCCCCTTTGAATCGATCCATCTGCACGTTTCAATAGTGCAACGTCAAGGAAAGCCAGTTTTTCATCCTGTTCCATTTCCATAGTGAACTTCAGTTTCTTGTGAGCTGAGTTGGCTAGTGATAACAATTAATTGTTTCAAGCCAAATGTACCAGCCGAAGAGAAAAATTGATTTCAAACAGTCTGTTCAATCTCCTTCTCAGGATTTCTGATGGGATTTTCAATTATCTAAAACATACTAGATCATAACATAACATAGTCGACCATATGGTTGATGTGCTTACCAAACTCAGGCAAATGGCCCAAATCTGTTTTCTTCCCTTTGAACAATATTCACCGATCCGTAAACAAGTGCAACCTCCCCCCCACCTCTGTCGTTCATATTGTTCTCTTGTTATCAGTTTTCTTTCGTCACCCAAAGGTTA
>LOND01002074.1:16779-36892 GCA_014220965.1 Paragonimus kellicotti | reverse complement strand
ACGTGAGGTGAATGACGCAGTAGTCAACACGGTTGCCTCATGAAAGCGTCGCCAGAGTTCTAGTCCCGGCCGTGGCAAGGATATGCACTACTGACGAGCTCAAATGAGAGCGAAACTCGAGTCTAGTGCTTCTTTTCGAAAGGGCCGACTGGAAAGTCTATGGGAATGCGACAGCTGCGATCAATTGTGGGTGATGTTCGGTCTATTTGAATGACTTATCATTTTTAAAGAACCTATGAGGAAATGAAAGGAGTAGTATGTTCACTTGCAACATATAGGTTATATCTGTAGGCCTTCCTGAATGCTGTTTCTACACTCAACGGTTATGCTTGATACCATATTCCAGTATAGTTCAACATGACAGCTGACAACCGTCAATGCCCATCACCGACCTAAACACTCTAACGGTTTCTCGTAAGTTTTGCCAATCGAACAAACTGGATTAAGGCTGTTTTAACCCTCGTTACATTACAAAGATTACGCTGGTCAGCCACTTGCACACGCACGTTTATACAGACCTATGTCAATATACACCCCCGGATGATTAATAAATGTGTACACTTTATCATATATTGTGCAAAGACTTCTATATTTCAGCTTGAAATTCACCTATGGTCTGATACACTGGGTGTGCTTATAGCCACTTAAAACAAAGCCCAAATTTCTTAGGTTGGTGTGTGCACGGTCACTCAAAATTGTCAACCGTTATCTTCCGGGCGGTTAATCTGCAATGAATTTCTGCTGTTTACTTGGAGTGAATCCGGTAGTGAATCCGACGCGACTCAACAGTGGATGCAAAGCTTACCAGCAGACATAGTGCATGCTGTGGCTGCTCATTGTTTGCATTTGGCTCCCGAAATATGCTTTGACATCCACGGACGAACATCCCGTTGCTAAGTATTTCTTTTCAGAGCAGCACGTTGTATTGTATACTCACCCTACAGAATGACCTATAAACGATATCAACTAGGTTAGCTATGTAAACCATTATCTCATCAGTGTCGATAGCAATTTCCTGTTGTTCTTCTTGGAACAATTAATCAGTAACTTCCATCCATGAATGAAAGTTTTCAGCCACATCGCATTGAAGATCATCAGGAAGGTCCAGAATGGTTCTTTGCTGGAATCCAACTATAGGAAATCCGTCAATGAAAACGAACAGAGGTACGCCTCACCACACATGTCTAATCAGGTGTAATGTATGAAGAATATGCATCTTCACCGGAATATAACATTCATTTTCAATAACAATCTATGTCAAAATGGTCAAGCGATGGCTTCTGGAACCTGCACTTAAAAGTCATAAAATTCCGTGAGCCAGTGGCTATATTTTGTATTTTGCTATACAGTTTTGATAATCGAATGTAATGTTGTTATGGTAAGGAGTGTAAGACACATAACAGAACCATACTTTTGAGACTTAATTCAGCGGCCACATGGACAGCCGTGATGCGGATTGTTCTGTTCCTATTCGAGAGCAATTGTAACCAGCAAGCCGACCGTTTCTACTCTGATTGTCCGTTGCACTTACGGACCAACTTTGGGGCAACGTGGAGACACCGGGGGACAGCGTTCTTCCGAAGGCAGGGGTCCAACAACAATCCTGTAAAGACAAGCATGAGCCAAAGGCCCAGTAAGCCATGCACACGACTTACACAAACGGAAAACTAAAACGGCGCCAACAACACAGCAGCACGCTCCGTCACACAATTCAAATTCAACCTGTGCGCGCTTGCTGGTTTTGACCGCACGTTACAAAATGTAATACATCTTTGAACGTTTTTCATAATTACATTAATTTCTCTAATTCAATCATCTTCAAGTTTGCATGCATCTTCAGATAGCACGACATCCTAGCAAACTTCGTATTGATGGTAGTGTTGATCAACTTCCTTGTTAAAAAGTGCTGAACGATTCTTCACAATATCCACAAAAACTTCCATCTAGCTTTGCTGTGGCTTTCGGCAGAGATGAGCACTTCATGAATCACGAAAAGTCAGGGTTGCAAACAGTTGTTTTCGATGATTCTCATTAAACATTTACAACTACAAGGGATTCGTTGGACTTACACGCCATCATCATCATCGTAAACAAGCAGTACGTTATTAGTTCTCAGTGATGCCTAACGAACACACAACCACGAAAGAAAAAAGGCAAACCCTGTAGAGAAAGAGAAGGAAAAAAATAGAAGGGAAGGGGACTTAACAACAAAAAATAGCCTCATGTATATTCAAGCCTACAGCACCAAGGCACCGCTACAGTTCGCTAACCAATAATCAAGATATAAGTGAAAGTAATGCGTTATCAGCAAGACAGCCTCCTTACAGTTTTCACTGCTCCACGTCATCAACTGCACTCACTTCACAAACAACTCGGACAAACAACGACAATATTCACACAACGGAGTTTAATTAGTCGCCATCTTGCCTAACGTCTGTGAGTTGCGAGATCCTAATCCTGGGAGGCGAACTCGATCTACAGTGACCAACCCCTTCGTGAACGATTTCATTTGTCTACGCCAGGTCATCATCTGTCCACCTCGCACCTTACTAGTTGGTCGTAGCGTCGGCATAGTGCTTGGTGTGGCACAGTAGTAGCGGGCGTCCTGGGTACATTGCATGACCGTGTAAATCTGTGCAAATGTAAGAACTGAACAGAGGAATGCGTTTGACAATCATTACTAAATATCTGCTTCCTAACCTCCTCGTTGCTTACTCGCTGGTGCCACCCGATACGAGCGATCGAACGCAGACATCGGTGGTCAAATACCTGAAGACGGTTCACGTCTTCTACCCTGAGCGGCCAAGTTTCGCTGCCGTAAAGTAACACAGCCTTCACTGTCGCCTTACATATGCGACCCTTAAGCTTCAGAAGATACATCTCTGTCGCCAGAGTTGCCCAAAATTAGCAAATGCAGACATAGCCTTACAGATACGCACCGCTTTTTCATCCCCTACACCTACGTCGTTGCTGATGCAGCTTCCGAAGTACACATACTGGTGAGAAATCTCCATGACTTCATTATCTAACATTAAATCTACGTAATCACAACAATCTTGCAGAAGCACTTTGCATTTTGAGGCTGCAAAGCGCATTCCGAAGTATTTAGCAGAACGCGAAATAGCGTCCAGTGTTGTTTGTGCCGCTTGAAAGTTGTCGAACAGCAACACCTTGTCGTCAGCATAATCAAGATCAGTCAGTCTTTCACCAGGTAGGAGGTCCACGCCGGCATCATTGTGAGTGCTTCAGACAGTCATCCATTATTCGGTCTATGGCCAAATTATACAAAAGCAGTGAAAGAAGACAGCCTTGACGTACGCCGCTCCTGGTGCTGAAACTGTCAGACAGTTCACCGTAAACCCTAACCTGAGCTGAAGTATGGGAATAAAGCGCCGACAGTATGTTCACATACTTGGTCGGTACACCCCTGCGTTTAAGCGACTCTAAAAGTGTAGATCGATCCACCGAATCGAACGCACCTTTATAGTCGAGAAATATGGCAATTGTTGGCCGGACGGTACACATGACGCTGCTCCAGAAATATGCGCGTAAATGCCTGTAGACCAAAGACGACTCATCATGTCGTTCACATTGCAGTGCTATGATACATGCAGTGCACAAGGTTGTACACAATGCACAAGTAACCTGCGGATCTGATGGGAGCAAACTGAATAAGCTTATTTCATCGGAGCAGAAGGAAGATATATGCTATGGCATGGTGACATATTTTTTCTCCCATCGGTTACACACACGAGAAGTATGAGGGCAAAGTGCGGATTATGAGCGTCCTTTTTGAATTTCCAGCATGACGGGAAGATTATCGTTACTTGGACTGTTCATGTGAAGACAGATTGAGTCTGTGCCACCGTCATTGGTCAAGGTATCCCTTCGCCACCTCTGTTAAAAATGCTTGTGAAATTCTAACAACGTCAGATTTGTGAAATGATGGAAGACGGTACAGGAACGGAAGTGTGATTGGAGACCCCAAGATACAATTTCAGTTCGCCGGAATACTTAATTATGGGGGGATGAGTTATTAAAAATGTTGTGTGACTCAATTCAATTCAAGTGAGCTAGATATATACCGGTACAAGTGATTTTTCCATTTTATTTGAATTAACCATTTTGTTCAGTCACATTTCTTAAGTGATACTAGAAACAGTGGAATTTTCCAGAACTTCTTCGCATTTGTCCTGGAATGGATATCCATGTGGCCAGTCTACTAGATAATGGTTGCGGCAATAATATGTGTTCTTTGGAAGTAGGTGAAGTGTGTGCAAAGTGATATCACCATCAGTGTAGAAAGTTTTCAACGCGGGCTTTTGAATTGTATGTGGTTCATAGGGAGTTACTGTGCGTTTGTGGGTCATGTATAAGTGGAATTCATGTTCGTCTTACTATCGTACATATTGAGGAAAGCCAGGATAAGATCCTTGCAGTAAGTCGTCGCCTGCTGTGCCCAACGAGTTAGAAGACATAACAGGGGGGTTAAGGGATAGTCAACCTAATAAATTTGATACAAATGTGGAACTCTCCTACGAGATGAAACGCTCAGACGGAGCCAAAGACAAAGAAGGATAAAAAAGGGGAGCTGTCAGGAATGATCACACATCAGGTTCGGTCATTGGGTTAGAACACAAATTTGTTGTTGTGATTCATGCTGAACTAGGTATCTTCACTACCAGCATGGTGCATTGCAGAAAAGTAACCATCGTAAGGCGGTATAAAGACAATGAAACGAAGTGAGGACTTGAATAAAAAATAGGGAGCAACGGATTATCGGTTGAAAATAATGCAGAGACGGGAAGAAAAGAAATTGGAAAGCTAGAATGACCAATTAGAGATACTTGTGTGGGAATGAACATCCGAATGAAAAGATCAGATGAGTTCCATAACCAAAGGAGCTTTTGGTAGGAACCGTTTTAGGTCCCGAAACTAACGGCAACTTAGCACTTGGTAGAAGCATAAACGTCGTCATCAGAGGCACCCCTGTGCCCATTACGAAAGATGATAAATTTAGAAGACCAGTGATACTCCATCAGCTTAATCTCTAAAGCAAGCGAACATTCCGGAACATGCACCCATTGAACGAATAGTGAGGTTGTGCAAGTGGAAGGTGAATACCTGTAATCCTAGACCCATGATGGTTGAGTTAGCCAATCCCCGGCATGAGGGTAGGTTCCGAGCGGTGATAAGACAGATGTGAACAGCTACCTGAGATGGAGTTATAGTGACTGTCAATGACTCGGCAGAATGAAAAAACGTTGGCGTTGCCCGGTGATCCTGAGTCCTCGACTGCAGCACAGAATCGTATTAAGGAATTGGGAACATTAGTAGAGATAACACGGCTACCAGTTGAGCTAGTGAGTGGTGAGACGATGCGAAGCCTTCAAGCACGGAGAGGTGTATCCTTTAGCCCGAAATTAGACGATTACAGAAGACTTCCTGCAAAGTATGGAAGGGATTGCTTAGGTAAACTGTATGAGCAGTGGACTGCCTCTCGATTCAATAAATTTGAAACAAGCTGATGTTTGCAAAAGGGTCCTGGGTGATTTATTTGCTAATGCTGGTAACCTGGAGAATAAATGGAGTGAACCGTCAGAGGAACTGGTAAAGGGAACTATTCTTGCAGTTTCTGAGACCTGGTTACGACGGGACATGTCCGTGGATAATACGTGCCCACCTAGATACTTGACTCGCAGGGTATACGGACAAGATGGCAAACTGTATGTGGATGTTCTATTGTCAATAGTTCAGCATTATGGCCAACGTCAGGAAGAGGAACTTAAATGTGGGAAATATTCAACCGTTGATCTGTTCCATAACAGTCGTTGAAACAAAGCTGCTTCTCTTGTGCGTCCTCAGCAGCCCCTTTTCTACTCGACCGGACGACAAGCCACTCTTTAGTGTTATTAGTAGGCAAGTAGACATGTCACAGTAACTCATTATAGTAGATGTAGCCGTCGTCTCGCCCTCTCACGCGACCCATCACGTGACAAGCCGTCTAGTCTAAGTGACGCTCACTGTCCCAACCTGCACATGCGCGTCCACACATCCATCGGCCCGAAAACCCTCTTCCACATCCGAACGCACGCACGCGGTCACCATCTGCACACAGCCAATTGGAACGCCTCAACTGGATGTGATTCAGTGCGGTCGATACACAGGCACGCATGACGCGGTTGGACCCGGATCGGAACAGAGAACAACACAACTGAACAGGACAGGACACGGTCCAGACGAGCGCCACTGCATTAAGCTTGTACACCGATCCCAACAATAAAGATCCAAACCATTGACTTAACCTTTCCGTTGACTGCCATTAAGATATCGTCATTTATTAGTGGATACTCAGGCTACCACGGTTAAGAGTTCCATTATGTAGAAGATTCCAGTACACCTGAGGTGGACTGGAGTTTGGAGCATGTTACTAAGGGTACTTTTGGCAAGGCATTGCTAGAGCTTCAAAACCAGGGGGCATTAAGTCGGCATAGTAATGCGGTCGATAGGTGAATGGATAAACAACCCGCCACAGTTTTGGAGCTCGTTATAACGAAGGACCCTAACGAAATTTTTGACTTGAAATTCGGAAAGCTCTTGGGAAAGAGTGATTATTCTGTCACATGTTATCGAGTTAGGGGTGTCTAGGCCAAAGCCACTTGCCGCAGACTATAGAGATGAGCAAGGATTTCAGAGTACACACAGCAGAGAATTTTAATCTCCAAACAGTGTTTACAGACAGCAAACTTGAGGGAGATTGTTGTACGTGTTGCAGAAAGCTTTCGTTTAATGAAAGCCGGTGGTATTATTGCAGTTTTATGAAGCGTACGTTAAGTAAAATCCGCAACACTTTGTGCGGGTTTGGGTACCGAATGCGGTAAAGGACTTTAAGGTAGTTGACGAAGTTCAAAGGTGTTATACACGGTTGCTGGAAGGAATGCTGGGTAACTGCTATGAAGCGAGAGCAATAAAATTCGATTTCCTTCTCTCTAGTGCGATGGAGACTTCATAGAAACCTTCGAAATTCTTTAAGGGAGAGTCAGAGTTGAGGCGGAATGTTTGTTCGTATTGCATTCAGCCTCCTGCTTCTAGTATGAAGGTGTCTGTTGAACTTTCTATCGAAGATAGAGTTGAGCTGCTTGTGTTATTGGGTACATTTCAGTACACTTCGAAAATTCATGGAACCCATATAAGGCGGAACGATAAAAGAAGTGTAATCCATCGAGCCACATTAATTTCATCAGTGGTCCGTATGACAAATTCACTGTTCTAACGTATTGCATGAAGTAAGATATCCTATTATAGTCGGCTGCTAGGGTATCTGTCGAATTTGCTGTTTTCGCTGAGCCTAGCACATTTCGAATTCATGCGTTGATATGTCTGGAAATTTGGTGAGTGTAGGAGCCACTCAAATCTATCGATATGAGAATTCTCTGTAATGTCAAGAGCAAACGGGAAAATTCGGGTGTAGACTCACCCAGTGAAAGCGCACACGTAAGCAGACAGCAGACGTCTGTTCGAGACAAGTGGCTGAAACAACCGATCACACATCAATCTCAACTTGGTGGGCCAGGAGCCCAAAATCCAACGTCATCGATTGCTAAACACATCATGACAACAGGTCACCAAGTTGACCCATTAAACTCATTCAAAATATTGTTGCGCAATCGAAACTCAAGTTATTAGCTATGTTGTGAAGCCGTACTTATCCGAACTTATCGTTCGATCTCCACAAAATCCATATTTAATTATATCGGTCTGAAGACGAATTATCGAAACCATATGTGTTTATTCTCATTATCGATTCATGTTGTGTACAGAGGAGTGGCTGAGACAACCTGTCATTTTGTCATGGTCCATAATCACTTGGGGTATCTATAAGCTTATCTAGTCACTGTTTGTCCTTGTTTGTATGACATATGAAATTGGCATGTTCTACGTTTTTGATTGACGAGAGTAAAGTATATGATAACATATTACATCGCATATATTCATTCTGCTCTAATAGAATGATCAATGGGGATTCTGGGTGTTAGTGCAAAACCGTGACTTCAGTGAAACGAGGGCGTTGTGACAATTTACACTGTATGCCATTCGTTAAGAGCAGGTTCGGTTTGTACTAACTCTGATTCACATTGGAGAAAATGATTTTCGTTCATTAATTTTAGTGCGCCACATTTCATTAGACCTTCTTAATTGCACGAATTCGTGAACAATGCACTCAGGATGGACACTCAGGATGTACACTTAAGATGATGCGGCTTGACCGCAACGATGATTTGTTATGATGATTTAATGTTTTCCATTTTCTGGGATTTTAGATTTGGCATTGCTTAGGAAAATGTCACAACTCTAAGCTTGTCCACTTCGTGTGCTTCATTTTGAATTCTTATCTGTACCGAAACATGCAATATCGGTGGCGTCAACTTTACGCCAATTTGGAGACCTGCTAATTATTTAGATTATAAAATTGTTGGATTCATTCTGCGTAGAAATGAATGAAATCGTTTTCGGACACGATGTGATGAAGGTTTTTTAAGGAGTAATACATATCGGGGGTTTCACACGTGTAGACTCTCTGTATGTTGTGTTTTGATAATGTTATGTCTGTTTGGGCATATATTTACTGCACACATCTCCCATCTAATATATTTTTAGCTGGGAAAACTTATTTATGTCATAAGCACGTCGTGTGTTATTAAATTCGTACCAAATAGCCAAACACACTCATTGCAGGGGTAAATAGGAATACTGATGGGTTATCCTGGAGCGATGCCTTCCTCCAGCCTGACAGAAACAAGTTGCGATTGTATACAAGTGACTATCCAGATACACCTGTTTGATTCTTTTCAATGGCCATCCAAGATTCATCACTACGCTCCATCCTTTTTAACACGTTTTGATATCATTCTAACATGCTGCGATATAAACGTTTTTGTCACTGGATGTCAGTTCAAGCTAACAGGAGGATGCTCCTGGTTTCACCATATAACTCCAATATGGTACATGTTTTGCTGGTCCCAATGAGGTGGACAGTGAAGAAATAAACATGCACCAGAATCCCAACACTGCCAAGTCTGACCTCAGCAGACCTTCTAATGCAATCGCATAATCAAGCGTCCGTAGATCATTGTGATTGAAACCCAGTGTACTGGAAGAGGGAAGAGTTGTGTGCCAGATAGCACACATATCCCAGTTCGACAGAATACAGCCACGCCTCTGTACATCTAGAAAATTCGTCGACTAAACTGAACCAGAACACCCGTCAGTGCTAGCTCTGTAACGGTGCTGCAACTACATTTAGAGATTTTCTGTCCGCCAGCTGTTTCGCTGCGATAGTGGGATTAGCTTACCTCATCTATCCTGGAGATATGAAGCAAAATCTGAGAAACTGATGGGATAACCTAAACGTGACAATGAGCCAGGGAAACCTGTTATCGGAACACATTAAAATGGAAAAGATACAGTTCACCATTATATTATTTTCCGTAGTATAAGCGGCGAATAAGGCAGAAGTTTTCATTTTAATCTGTCCATGGTTCTCAAAATAATGTGTACGGTTACGTTTCGAAAGATTTAAAGTTGATAGTTAGGTTAGGATTAGAAGTTTCTTGTGATACGGAAACTTTCAGATCACTTCGATAACACTGTCAACACCACTCAAAAGTCCATATAGTCAATCTTCAACAATTCTGGTTGAACGTACGTGTAACTGATGGCATAAAAGCGGCTTCAGTTTTTTCTAAGTGAACCTCGGAATACACATGAATGCGGATGTTGTTTTATGAAATGTGTGATTGTTTATGTCCCACTGTTTTGGGTCATGAGACCGTAACGTCTTCGAAACAGAACGATTCTGTCTGGTCACGCTTTCGTTCGCTCCGGTAAAGTTCTGCGGCCCAAGTCGGTCGCCATAAAGTGCGCGAGTTAGCTAGGTAGCTAACGAGCGGGCACATTCAATAGTACTTCGGCCGGTAGCGCGAATGATTGCCAGTTCGATTCCTGATTGGACTATTCCCATCTGATGAGTTTAAACAAAGTAGAACCAATCGATGACTGTAGGTTTGCCTCTAGCATGATACATTATAATTTTTTGAAGTCGTTGTATTCCAAACTTCCAGGACAGTGGTTTACAGACCACAACACGCTGTGATCTTGGGCCCACCAGTCGTACCGGTATAACGAAAAACAACCGTGTATCCTACATACCCTAATGCTGCTAGACCAGCAACTGTCAGTCGTGTGATCCGTCTGCGATCCGGACAGCTGAAAAACATAATGTGATTGGTACAATATTGCTCATATCGTCCAACCATCTTCTCTACTTATTACAATCTATAAAAGTACTTATGACTCAAAATAGACATCACAACTGTATACATAATTCCAGGTATTTTAGTTCTACTGTGTCAAAACTAACTTCGGACCGGGGCTAGTTCCCTATTTAGTGCCAGTCTTACGAGCTCTGCTACCAACAGTTAATGGCATTGTGAAATCACAGTCCTCCAGTGTACTCAAATTTAAACGGAGAAGTCGGCAACAGATTTTTGCACAATGTACATCTCGACCACATATCGCTGCATCCCATCAGGTGAGCACTACAGTCTTCGGGTACACACAGAAAAGTCCGGTGGATTTTGTGAAGCTGACTGACGAAGTCAATAACAATGGTTGGTTTCACCTGGTTCAGATTAGCCCCGCACAGTGTCCGAAACGAAAGGACGCCTGCACTTACTCATCCCCACAAGTGGCTTGCGCTGCACCACTTGTGGTTCCACTCACACACCACATATCCGGTGTAAACCCGAAGGAATAAGACCAGTAGGTGTGTGAGTGAGGCCTTTGTGTCCAGCCGGCCAATGCTGGTTAGCCAGTTGAATGGCTAGCACGAAAATGAAACCAATTTCATCCAAACTTAGATGTCGCATTCACGAAAGCCGCAAAAACTCGCTGTAGTGCGTCTTCTTTTCGTCCGAACAGTGCGCATCATCTGCAAACAGAATCATGCGCATTGTTCAGGTATGTGGCCGGGTTGAGGCGTCGAAACGTCGAATATGCAGCAAGCCTCCATCCGTCCGGTACTCATCATTAATGCCATGCTCCACCCAGTTCCGAATTGCGATTGTTGGCATGGCAGTGAAATATAAACCGAATAAGTTTGAGGCTAGGACACAACCCTTCTTCAAGCCACTGTCAGAATCATCAGAGGTCGATCCACACGACTGTACCTTCGCCTTCATACCCACATGCAACATTCTAATCAAATTGACGAACTTATGGACATCCAAACTTACCAAGCAGCGTTCACAACGTCTCGCGGCTCACGGAATCGAAGGGCTTTGTGAAGTCCGCGAAGAGGGCACACAGGGGCTAATTGCGACACGTACTCTGAATTTGTCGAGCAGCGAACACCAGGTCGATCGTACTCCGACTCGCCCGGAATCCGCATTGCTCCTCAGGAACATTGGTCTCCAAGACTTCCGTATTCAGCCGGTTCAGGAGAATTCTGGCAAGCACCTTGCCTGCGCAGCTCAGCAGACTTATGCCCCGATAGCTGTCAGGGCATTGCTTGCTACCCTTACCTTTGAACAAAGGTACGTTAAGGGTGACCATTAACTCTTGTGACATCGTTTCCTGCTCTCAGATGCAACAAACCAACTGAAGTAAGGCGCATTCCAACGCCGGTGCGTCATTTTTCAGTATTTTACCTGGTTATCCATTCTCACATGCAGCCTTTCCACTGCGTAGTTTTTTAATCGTTCTCTGCAAATTTAGTAAATCCGAGGCGAGAACTAGTGAAGGTTTGACGGCTTGTTGCAGTAGGCTGCTCACGGTCACCCAATCAATGATAACAGGACGGTTTAGTAAGCTACTAAACTCTTTGTACTGGATTCTCATGATGTCCTTTAGCTGGGTGCACGATGAACCGTTGTTCACGTCAACTAGTGATTTGTCAGAGTAAACGAACGGTTAATAGATCACTTCAGACGGGTCGTAGAGATGCTTGCGCTGTCTGGGACCGGAGTAGTCTTGCATCCGTCTACCTTGCTTCCTACATCAGTTCTCCTTGATTTCGCGAAAACGTTAGACCGGTTGACGGTGAATACTGCGAAATACCGCCCTCTTAGCTTCATTGACCGTATCTATTGTGGAGGCGGTAAATGCTGCATTCATTTATCGTACCAAGCTGGAAATATGCACGTTTTTCCATCCAACCCGTCCAGACATTTCTGGCGTTCTAAACCCATAGACTTGGTGGCTGCTGCCGTGATCTGTTTCTTGAGATGTTGCAACATATCTTCAAGGATGGTGGATACAGGAGCGTCTGTCAGATGAGCGACAATGACACACTGAAAGTAGTCCTCGTCCTGCAGTTCTCCAATCGCTTGACATCCAACTTCTGCCGCTATCCTGGATGATCTACAATAAAGAGGCTTCGCCTACATGGATAAACACTTTGATCCTGACCAGCCTATGAGCTGTACTACATTCGGTGCCGCGTATTGCCTGCTTGATAGCAACTTACGAATGTCGCGATGCCACACAATCACGTAATGTAGCAAATGATGGTGACTTCTTCGTGGATGGGTCCACGTCGTGATACCTGCATCCAGCTGGCATCAGGTATTTGCGAAAGCCTGACTATGAGTAATACACAGCTGGAGCAAACGATCGCCGTTCTCGTTGACTGTACCAATGTCGTAGGGTCCGAGGACTCCCGGCCAGGCTACCGAGTCGCGCCCAACTCGAGCGTTCAAGTCACCCAGAACAAACAGTCGGTCACTCACTGGTGTCGACCGGATTGTGACGGACAGCTGATCATAGAACTGGTCCTTTGTATCATCAGTGTGACACATGGTTCGGACCATAAGCTCTTACAAAAGTAATACGCTTACATCGACCGAGAACGCAGGCGCATAGACAGCATTCGAGGGCTGATGCCGTGCGGTTCGCCTATCATCAAAGCATTGATGTGATCAGCGACTGCGAAACAGACACCATGCTCCCGAGCACCGTCTGCCGGGTAATCTACATAATTCACGTTGTATCCAGCTCCTGGTTTTTGAAGCTTGCCTTTGTCTGCAAGCCTTGTTTAACTTAGAGTTGCTACGTCGATTGCATATGGGCACAGTTCCATAAGGATCAGTGCACTTCTGCGTTCTAGCTGCTCTGTGATGCCGTATAAAGTCAACAGCGTACACACATTTCATGTTCCAACGAAGAGGGTTCTGCGTCCCCGAGCGTGTCTCAGAATAGTCTTCGTGCTTTTGAGATTTCAGTGAGCATTTCTCGCCATAGGATTTGTGCTGGCTGGGTCATTAGGGAAGAGGATGGATGAGTGTGTGTCAGTAGCATGTTTTCACCTATGCATCCTGTAGGAAACAGGACTGGCACCGTCTACAACGAGCTCATCTGTTTTTTGTCTGGCTGCTCGCCTTTGACCAATTTGTAAAGATGGATGTCCTAGTCAAAATAGCCCGCTGGATCAAAACAGTACACAAGCCTGACCACCACGATAAGGTAGGAAAGAAGATCAGGAGCTAGCACATTAAATGGCTTCACTGGAAATTGAACAAGTCAGTCAGGAAAATCCTATCTATTCGGTCTGTAAAAGCTTTTTAACCGTCATTCATTATATATGCAGGTCAGCGAATAAATAGAAATGTTTTCGGCAGCTTATGCCGATAACTGCCTGTGGTGTGCTCTCCTGTTTCTCTGCTTAAAGTCTATGTTATTCGAAGGACACGAACTGATACATTGCATTCGCGCGAAAATTCCCAGTGTAGTCATGAAAAATACTGTGTAGCGAACAAGCTCGTTTTCAGTGATTCATCATCAGGCTAAATACATCACATTTATATCACAAATTTTACAGGGGAATCATTAAAGGGGTAAACGGGGAACGGGTGATTGTATTCTGAACACGCACGGCTGAACAATTTCGGAATACTATGATTGCTGGAAATAAAAACAACTTATACTGCTGGTTGAATAATAATCTTTCAGGTCTCTTTCGTGACTGCTATACACCTGCAATGTACGTTTGATAATGGTGGCAACCTAGTAGTCAGCAAGTTACTCTTCGTCAACAGACTCGCAATCACTTTCCGTTAACTCTGCTAATGCTAGGAGGCTGTCTGATCTGAAGCACACATTTAAAAAATGCATCCGCTTTCGTCGCTTCACTGAATATCAGATATGCAAAGCTTACTAAACAGTGTATTGCTGCTGAAAATATTTTGCTCGGCCATAGTCTCTCTTAGGAGTTGGCAAGGTAACTGGATTGTGTTTACATGTCAACTGTTATATTAAGGTTCTGTGATATGTTACTCCGCCATTGTGACATAAAAACTTTAACTACTCAGCTGAACTGTCCACTATCACTCATTCAATTTCATCAGTGTTTGGCACGGTTTAGCGCACAATATGTAATTAGCTAGTTGGCTGGTCGATTTCACAAGTCAGCGACATTCAGGTTGTGAACAATATTCACCGCAAGTGTGCCTATGTTCCGGTGGGCCTCCAGTCATAATGCATTCTTTTTAGGTATGTTCATAATTTGTCTGAAATATTCGCCGAATGCTAATGCTAGGAATTTGGTTTGAATGTGTCATTCTCTCTTACATGCCATGTATGTAAAATAGTTGTGCTATCGGGAAGGTGGTGACACTTACGCAGTCTGGGTATGTTGTGATCTTGGTGCAGCGGGAATAAAGCACAAGACGTTCAGGTAAGCTCAAACCTGAAACACAACATCGCGTCATGTCTTAAGGTTGAAATTGCACAAGCAACGAGATTCATATTTCTTCAATCAGAACAGGTCTTTAAAGCGACATGGAACTGGACAATGCTGCATACAGTTATATCCACCAAAGTATTAAACACAGGAACTCCCAGTTTGGTGAGGGGCCGGTCTGTAATCCGGCCATCTCAAAACTGTAGTTCTACCAAAAATTTGCTACGTCCATGAACTGTTGGCATGTATATTACGACATGGACTTGCTGTATTAGGACAATTTCGAACGTTTACATCAAAACACAGACATGCTAAGTAGGAGTAGCATCAGGTGTCATATTTGGCATTTTTATCTCACATTGCCGATTCACTCAAACGAGCCAACGGAAAACACTTGACATCATCACTACCCGTTCGACGTTAACTTGATTGAGATCAAAAACGGTTTGCACAGGCCTATACGAATAACGACTGAATTAGTCTACATAATGATGAAACTGTTTAAAACTGTGTTCGTCCCCATAATTCCGTCGCCGGTTTTGTATAATCTACTCAATGACTGTATTCCATACCGAAATAACGTTGTCTAGTTTTTGCGGCCTTCCTGTTCAAAAGTAGAACAACCGAGTGAATTTCAAAAGAACACTTTCAAGTTCCAGACATAATAGAATTAATCTGATTAGAAGTTTCTTTCCAATATTTGTCTTGAATTAAACCAAAATGATGCTCTTAACTACAGGACCAACTTTGGTGAAAATCGGTAAGATGACTTCACTGTGGTCGTCATCCAGACGTACTTATCTTTCACAACGATACAGTTTTTGACTTTTTCATACTTCAAGTTGATCCTCATTCACAACTGATCAGACACTGTGAATTCAGCTAGACTTTTCAGCCAGCCTTTTCAGAAAAGAAGCACTAGAGTGTAGTGCTGATCTGTTACCATGTACCGACAAGTCTGACTCTGCCTACACGTTACGTTTGACTGATCTCAAGCACCAAACACTTCGCAAATAATGCGCTATTGGCCAGATTTCGATCAAACTATCGTCACAACATTAAACTGGTGTTTACTTCAGGTTACACACTACGCTACCAAAGTGTGATTTCCCGCGAAAAATCATTTTGCTTCGGATACTTACTTAGAATAATAAAAACAATTTGACGGCTGAACACGTTAGTGCTAGAACCGGGATCCACAAGAATCCTTTCAAAAGGATCAACTCAGTCACCACGATGAACAGTAGACATTCTATTTTCTTGTACTTTTACGCAATACTTATTTGGGGAACCATGAATCTGGGAAAAACACTGCACGCGATAGTAGGAAGACGGCTGCTAATCTCCAGAAGGCGTATACACGGTCAGGCGAGAACGGGGTCAGAATCGTCCACTGTATGCTAGACGCTTGTAGAGTATGCACTGCTTCGGGTCATCTTCGGGTCATCTTGAACTCTTCTAAGACCGGCGGATTTAAGTTACTTTTGACAGGACAAGTATTGCTTGTCGGGTTACCGTGTGTTTTTGCTATAGATGAACGAAACAAGTCAACCGGAATGTTGTGAAGAAATAACTTTTGTGAAAGTATCTTTCGTGACACAGCTTGTCGAAACCGTGTTTGTGAGCTAAAGATATCACCTAGTTTTGAAAACACTGTTAGTCCAACCAAACCAAAGGCAGCAGTTATGACAATTCCGACAAAATGAACGTTTCAAACATTTAGGTTCAACTACGGAAACACGTATGGTCTTTCTTTTTGCTAGCAACGGACGAACAGTTGACACGATTGAAAGACAGCTGCAATCCGAAATCATACCTACCACATAAGTCTGTTAAGTACAACAGCAGTTTTGGGTCAACGTCGACAACTTAACGAAATACTTGCATACTATATGCTCACTTCTTGGGGAATGTGAGCGACATTTGAGTGCAGCGAACATTGCCCGAGTTTAATATAACGCGACTCATGCCTGGACTAGTAAAGTAGTTTAGTGATGATCAATTGCTTCGTTATTACAATTCTTACTTTGATGCAAGACAGCGTTTGCGGGTACCTCGAATTCACTTGCCAGAGGAGGTTCAGAATTTCCCTTGAACGAACACCAGAGTACAATTGTGAAGCGAGTACGCAGAGGTTGACCGTGACTTACCGCGCAAAAGAAACGAAGCTGTCTATCTTTATCAAAAGTTCACAGAACAGCCGACGTAGATTAAAGTCGTGGATTAAATCCGACGAGTAAAACCTTTGACATTATAGAGGAGATATAGTTTTCACAGCGCGGACAACATGCTGAATCCTAACGATGTTCTACTTTTTGCCAGACGATGGACTTTGGCTATGTGGAGAAATATATGAGATGTCCCAACAGTAAGCTCTTAGGTTTGCTATTGCGGGCTGACTGAAATGAAAATCGAAACGGAAGAGTTTGTCAATGAGTCGAGCAATAACCGCTTTAAGGCCGATAGTACAAGAGGGATTTTGCGCTACGAACATGCCACTGAAGAAATCGTATGTTTGATAACATGTACATCAAAAACGGATAACAGACTGCCATAACAAGACCGTTTTAACCTGTTCGCAAACTTGTTCCCCCAGTAAAGGGTACTCCTGTGGCAAAGCTATCAGACAAATATATTCTGCTATAACTACACTCTTGCTTTCGTTTTCGACAAGCGGATAACTCAATCACTGCATAATTCCCTTAATGAAGTGAGAACATCACCCATTGCCGTTTGCGACGCACATAGTTCGTGTGTAACAAGGTGCACATTACAATATGTGAAACCATCCAATGAGTTGTAGCAATCGAGGTATGTAACACCCTCAGTATACGCATATGAATTGTGAATGATGCCGGCTTATTCCTCGAAACAATTATTTACGTGAGATTATTCTCGCTCCAGTAGGCGGTGTTATACAAAAGAAAGTAGATTCGTTAAAACATTTTCGGCAAATAACACACGTACAATGATGCTCACTAAAAATCTCATATTGAGACAGATCAGCAGGATCCTGGAAGGCGGTTACAGTAAACCATATTCCGTTGTTTTAAGGGTAGCCGTTCTCGTTTGTCTCCAGTGATAAACAGTAACTGGTTTCCATTCACTTAAAAGTCAACACAATGGCGTGAGCGAATATGATACCATGGTGACACTACCCCATCGATTAACGTCAGAAGAGTGTCTAGTGTGGAAAGTTAATAACGTGGCATAGAAACAATGTCGAATGATTAATAACAGAGTCTCATTGATTGATGGGAGCTGGAAAAATGATGGCCAGCGTCGATATTATGCAAAATAACACAAGATCCAGAGAGTACAACGAGATGGAACAGACAAAACCTAGTAGCTACAATCATGCGTAGTTGGCGCGCTGACAAGAAACGGACGTGGTTGTTTGCGTCAGGTAGCCGAGTTGAATTAAGAACAAGCTAGTTGCGTCGTCCCACGTGTGTCTGAGCAACAGCTCACGAAATATATTTAGACAATTAAGTGAGGAAAACCAGCAGGACGTCTACGACACTGACTACATGTGGTTGATATGCGGCCATAACTAATGACAGAATAGCAATGAGGTAATGTCGTCACGCGTGCGTTCAGCCAAGTGCGATTGTGTTTTGAATCTCAAATGACTAGCAGGGTCAATGGTCAAATATAGCCAACGGCAATTAGGACGCTACGGTGTACAAGCGAGACGAAGGGATGATAACGGTGTTTATTTCCACAGCAACCTTCTTCTATAATGTAATCGAGACTGGCAGATGCTAGCCTAGTTGAAGCAAATGGGCCATTTGACAATCACGCACTGACTAGCGACCTAGTTTCTCTGTAATAAGTCTGATCGATATCTCGATTTAACTCTATTAACTCCTTATATAATTGTACCGGCCTGAAGATGAATTATCGAAAACATATGTTCGCCTATATGTCTTTATTCTCATTATCGTAATGGGCATACTTGAAACGAATCAAGCACTCGGCAACAAAATCCCGATTCGAAACGGTCACTCAGAAATTCCAACTGAATGACTTCAGAGGACGCGTGTGAAGTGATTAGTATTACTTAATTCGTGAGGTCTGTCGAGTGCAGTTAAATCAAACTAATCAGAATTTTATTATTGCAGTTTTTTTATCAAAGTGTCAACACCATCTGGATAACGTGAAACCACTTATTCCAGGAGAGGAGGTTCTTGAACACCATGAAATTAAATCACTGGAGGTTCGACGAGGCATGGCAGTCAAAGTTTGAAGGACTCCTTTATACAGCCGTACTTTCATCAGTAACAATGAAACCTGATCAAGACTGTCCTGGTCTTAATTTGTTAACCTCCAATAAGGACGCGGGCTTTTTGATCATGTTTGTCAGCACCGCTGATCCAAACATTCAGCTATCACTCAATGTTGAAGCATTGCATCTCGAGATAGAAAGCATTAATGTCTGCAGTTGGTTAGGATCAACAGATAGAAACAGCTTATTAGGTGGGCTGGAGACAGTGTTAATCTGTCCAGTGGCAGATAAGAGCTACATAAGGAGCATTCAAATCCAGGAACTCTCATAACTAGCAGCATCCGTTTGAAGAGAGAGCAACATAAGCAAGACGGATATGTTTTAGTCAGTGATGCTTGGTTGGTTTCTGTTTCAAACAATTTCAACAAAACACTTCAAAGAGAGACGTCTTTTGAGGTGCCGTGATTCATACTATGGCCGAGTCACTGCAGAGGTGGACACTGAACTTCTACTCACAAGAGGTCATCACTGAAATGAACCATTTAAACTCCCTCCGGTATTCGTTTGCTGTAACGCTGATTAGGCTTGGGCTACACCAATTCAGATCCAAGAAAAATGCCTGTAAATAAGCCTACACTAGAGCTATTAGACTATTGTAAGGTTGATTTGGTTCAGGAAGCGAAACTAAATAGAACTCTGCACTGTCAGCGAATCACGTGAACAAACTTTAGACCAAGTTGCTTTTGTGTTTATTGAATAGACCGCATCCTACCATACTTATATGTGAAGATGGCTGACAAGTAATTCTACATGCTTCCCGTAAACAGGCCATGTTTGGACGAGACAGGCCATCTTGATTGACTTCCTGGAACCAACCAGGCACAATTTACTCCATCAAAATTTCCAATGTTAGGTTTTGGAAGGCTTATTTTATAAAGAGGTGTATCCGACGTGAATGGTCTAGTTCTCCCGGAAGTTTTACTTAGCAGACTTCTTCCAAAAGGAAATCACATCATATTACTGTCGTTATTAATTAAGAATAATGGCAGAGGACTATACGCTTCGCATAATCATTCTGCTAGCTGCAATGAATTATATAGAGAGAAGTGAAATAAGATCGATATGTTGATTGAATTCAATGCAAGGAA
>LOND01002073.1:15274-25597 GCA_014220965.1 Paragonimus kellicotti | reverse complement strand
TTCTTGCCTGGTGTGATTTTGTTTGTCTCTGCAGTAGTATTAGTGTTTTGTGTTGACTGCATAGATGTGTGGCTCTCGAGCCTGTGCTTAGTTAGTACAGTTTGGGCGCTGCTCGTGGCCAATGTTGTTGCGATTGTGTTCATTTATCACCCACAGCCCTGTGGTGCTGGCTTTTGAGCCAAAGGCTTCGGCTAAGAGCCCTTATCGCTCTTCTGTCTAGGTCTGGAGCGTCCTGGCAGTATCCAAAGCCCACATATAACAAACGAAATACCATACTGCATCGGCCGTCACGCAGGATAAACCGGGTCGCCCTATCTGCTGCACATGGCAGGGTGGATAGGCGAAAATATGCTACTGCCAACCCTCCCCATTCCCCTCTCCCAACGACACCGCTAGCAGACAATGCTCACTGGAGTCTCAGTAACATGAAGACCAACCTGAGACACGCCCGGGATGCAAGACGCTTTCCATTGGACATGGAATGTGCGCACGCTGCTGGATCAATGCAGCACTCCCAAGACGGCCGAAACGGCAAACCACACTGATCACCTTGAGTAAGACAGGGCTTGAGGACCAAGGTAAGTTGCGGGAAGCAGGTGCTGGGTACACCTTCTACTGGATAGGTTACCCGGCAGACGGTGCTCGGGAGCATGGTGTCTGTTTCGCAGTCGCTGATCACATCAATGCTTTGATGATAGGCGAACCGCAGTCAGCCTTCGAATCCTGTCCATACGGCTGCGACTCGGTCAAAGCATTGGCCGGCTGGACACAAAGGCCTCACTCACACACCTACTGGTCTTATTCCTTCGGGTTTACACCGGATACGTGGTGTGAGTGGAACCACAAGTGGTGCAGCGCAAGCCACTTGTGGTGATGGTTAAGCGCAGGCGTCCTTTGGCTTCGGTCACTGTGACAGGCTAATCTGAACTGGATACTGCCAACCAGTTGTCGGTCGCTGTATGAGATTTCTCAAATATGCATTGGGCGTTTGTCGTGTCTCTCACATAGTCCGCCCAATGGATCCGAATTAAGTGGTAAAAAAACCGTGGTAGCACATCGTGAGCTTACAAACACCTCCCACTCGAATTGGCCGCGCCTTTGACTAGTAGGGCTAGATGGAATGCACACATACGTTGCATACCCCGTTCGTATTTGACGAAATGTGAAGGTACGAATGGCGAAGATCAGTAAAGACTTTGCATGCTTCCGTTGTTTTCAACTGACATCTTGTAGAAAATATTACAAGACGATATCACTCACATAGATTAAATTATCAACAGTCTTAAGTTGCCTGTCTTCAACAGGAAAAATGAGAACAAAGGCAACTCGATTTCGAAATAGCAAGATGCATTCAGTCGATTTGATATGGTACACACATTGTGTTACAACGAGACTAAGTATGTCAGTGTTATCTGCACACTCAATGTCGGTCACTCTGCTACCTGCAAACAGATCCACTGTGAGATGCTCGGAAGTTCCGAGCGCCTTTTACAGAACACCATTTAGTACGTAAGCTGAATAGAGTTGAACGACTGGAGACCGGCCAAATGCCACTTAAAGTAAAGAACTCTCTGCAGAGCTATTTAGACTAGTTCATTCTGCACTCAGAATGGGCATAAACGTATTTTCAAGTAAATGACGTTCCACTAGAACACGTACCGTAAAAGCTGCTTCAAGAGCATATGGAATAAGTGGGCGAAAGTACTAAGGCTATTTGCTGACGAAAAGTGTCGAAGATCCGGTGTTCTTCGCTAACTAAATGTACAATCGATACACCCTCAGCCAGGTGGGAAACCTATCTGTTCTCGTATTAGATTACCTCTGGTTTTTAGAAGCACTTATAAGCAGTATAAGACCTGGGAGCGCGTCAGATGCAATAAAACAAAGATAACGAGCTTGTTTCTGTCACATTAGTGATTACGTAAATGGCTACTAACATGCGTCACTCAAGTCGCACTATTTCAGTTTGCAATATGGAATAAAGAAATGTGACCACCTCAAACCTCAATCTCACCGTCACCTTTGACAAGGGACGAGGATAGGGGGAAAAGACATGAGGCTACATTAAGGTTAGATAGACGCATAAAAGCTAGTTAGGATTTTGATGGATAATCGTCAGAAATATAACCAAAACAAAACAGCACCACCGTGCACAACTGGATGGTCTGACTTGGGCCAGTTGAATTACGCCCCTAAAGGAACAATCTACCTGTGAAGTTGCTGTGAATGTATTAACTATTTTCTTAGACTAAATTTCAACAATACGCTATCAACAGTCAGTAACCCTGGAAAACAGCGTCCGATTGTTTCCTGACTTAGACGTCTGTATCTCAAGGCCAGTGCTACAATATTCCGGATTCCCTCATTGGCTGTCCCGTGGAGTACGTCAGTTGTACAATTAGGTGCTTGCGGGAGGAATGCGCAAACACTGACCGGTAGGGGAGAAACGCAGAATCTTTGACGTGAGCTTGGTCCGCCTGGTTCATCATCACAACGACAATTGAGCCCGGCCAGAAGTACCGTGGTTCGGGCCGTCACTCAACCCAAAGATTATGCGGAATAACCTGGAAAACTTTTTTAAAAAATCAATATGGATGCAGGTACGCCATTGACTGCGACACACCGCCATCTCGGATAGCGTCTCTAACCAGCGGTTTGAGTGATCACGAGGACCCCATCCAGGCAGGCGACACCTACCCACTTTACTCAGTGGAGCAGTCAGGGTTCTTCATATTTCGTGACCACGTTGCTTGACCACCACGTGGTTTCACCCAACTGTTGGTGGTCTCAGTATATAATGCCCGGTATGGTAAACGATCAGCTGGGCATACGGAGTACGTGACCCAATCGTAGGCTGTGATAAGGCATTACCGGGGAGTAGTTTGACAACACTGTCCGTGCATCCCGAAATACCGCTGTCGGCGAACGGGCCGTGTTTCTTACACGGAACCAGTACTCGATTATATTTGCCAGTTAGCTGCGAGACCAACGATGGTCCACACACAGCATAACGTCTGTCCGCAAAGCACGTCGTCGTGGAACAGGCCGCACGTCTTCGGAACCCAATGAACAAAAACCAGAAAAGTATATACAAACACTATATGCCATTTTTTTCAGCAAAAACCGAACGTCCTTTCGACGCCACAGATGACGCAGATTGACAAAGGCAACTCGTGCCTTTGCCATCCTCATTGATACCCCCAATATTACAGAATGAGATAGTGCTACCCAAGTATTTGAAAGTGTCCATAGTCTTATGAAGACTGCCTGTAACGAATAAGGCATGAATGAGAATATCCCAGTCTTGAAGCAGCATTCTGCACTTTAAAAGTGCGAAGCCCCTGCTATACAAACCACCCCAGCCATTCATCTTGTTCAGCATGGCCCCACCTAGCTGATTCAGTTTACCGCCAATTTAGATATCACTCTCAAGTCGATCTACCGCGTCATACCAGAGACCTGAAATATCGTATCTAGACAGTTGTAGAGGTTAATGGCATTCGGCCACAAATCGATAATCTGCTTGTGCAGGAAACTTTCGTCCAAGCAGGCGAGCAGAGGTGAGCTGTAGCTGCCGTGACCAACGATGCGGTGCCACATTAGTTAAGTCCGCAATCCCATAATAGTTGTATACTCATACCCACTCTGTTGATTAGTATTGTTGCGACTGGCCCGAAAACAGCGCGTCGGAAGCGAGCCTGTTCCTGACAGTTCGGTGTCCAATGTTGTAAGGATAGGTTTACTCGTGAACGTCGTACACCACGAGTATAGGCACTTGCTTGCATGTATCACTCAGCCCACAAGGTGTGACACTGCATTTTTTATCGCAGACAACAATGCATTGGTGGTTCACACTGACACTTGATCATGAGAAAGACAGACTCTAACTGGGAAGTAAAATAAGGCGAATGGTCCTAGTGAGTGGAAATACCACGTCTAGACTCAAACGTCCAATATTGGGGTGTCTACATTTTACAGAAAAGCTCGTAGAAAACGAACATGGGGCGACATCTGCAAACCGACGTCAATGGAGCCATCACAGCGACGATGCACCAACGGCACCAACTTCATGGACAACAATGGCACCACTTATGCCATTCAGTCAAATTAATTACTGTCTCTCGTAATTTTCAGACACGAACCAGCCCGAGACAAACCGGACCAATAACGGCCAGCCCATTAGTTATTGATTTTACCACATTATAAGTTATTATTTGTCCGCTTGGTGCACCACGTCAATCAACTTTCGCAGGAATATAAAAGCAATTATTGTGCAGAGATCAACGTCAACTCAGTAAGGAGCGTAAGAAGGACATTAAAAGTAAATATATTTTGTGTTGTCGCTCCCATGTAAGGCATAGAACGTCCTTGTACCGCGTTGCGTGACAATCATAGTAAACCAAACCATAGATATCGCATGGACTTTTGATAAAAGTTGCAAACGTGAAACTGATGGTGAATACGCTGACGTGACTGAAAGATCGTTCATTCCAGGGTAAGCAAGAAATGTTCACTTTAGAGCTGAAGATGCCTATCGACGGTATGTGGAAGACTAAATGGTGCTAGTATGAACCAGTAGGATGCGAAATCGGATTTATGGTGAGCAGCATCGAGGTGAATAAACAAGACAGCGTAGAAAATTAGATCTGTTAAAAGTGTTTATCGATAAATCCGAAACAACATCTGATACTAAGTCGAAAATTTGCAGCCTCAACAAAACAAGAACATTCTGAATCAACACTGATCCGGTGTACTTATTTCGTCTGTTGAGGTTCGTGTCTAGTCGGGTTAATCTGTCGAACTATCTTGTGAGGACGACTGCATAAATCGGAGTGAGTAAATTGTCTAATGAGACGATGAACAATTGGGTAACCATATATGGTGACACATATATACTAAATCCAACGAATGAGGAGATATTAAAAATTTCAACGATTGTCAATGCTAGGAAAAAAGTTTGGACAAAATCTTCCGAAACCTGATTCCGATTTTAAAAAAATAACACTTTAAAATATCAGGACGAACATGTTACAAACAGTGACATATTAACAAACTTTCATTAGTTGTTAACAGAATCGCGGTGACAGGAAGAAATGTACATAAATCGACTTACAACCAGTAGAACAATACACAACTTTCGGCAGCACGTACAGGATGAAGGAAATGAATACGAGTCAAGTCATCAGTCAATTATTTCTGTCTGTATGTCAGTTAGCGGATCAACAAGAGATGGCTGTCTCGAAGTCGCAGACAAATGTTGACACCAAGAGGTCAAAGGTTTGATTGCATAATGGCAGAAGGCAACCCAGAACGTCATTGCTAACTTGGCCGGAATGTAGTGGAGAATGTAAAAAACTGGAACAAAGTATGATCCACGCAAATGTGCGTCCTCGACCATGAAACTGGAAACCGTCTGACTTGGGGAACGTGCGATCAGCCAACCCGTGAGTAGACTCTCAAAAAGAAACAGGCTAGCGCGAATTCCGACTGTTCGAAAAAGCTAGAGTAGAAAATATGGGATAGAGGGAAACGGGAAAGATCGATACTGTCCGCAAAGCGTATCACAAAGAAAACAAGCAGAAGAGGAGACTGAAAATCACAGATGCTTCTCCGGATTTCGGTAGTCAAGAAAATTTTGCCAGAGTGGATAACGAAAACGAAATAACGACATGAGTTAGCTCAACCATAGAGAGCATGGGGATGATAACCTTTCATCATCATCATTATAGCAGTCATGAGTCTGACCAAAAGGTACAGTGGCTCTGGCTGCCGCGGCATAAACGACCGGGAAGTGACGGAAGTTATCACTCTCCCGACTGTAAAGATAACCTTTTACCATCGTCATCTTCATTTTCAGCCTTGAGCGTTACCCGTGGGTTCACACTGCACGTCTGAATGAAGAGAACGCTCCCCATAGTTTTTCGAGCGTCATCTGCACATCGACGTTCGCTTCCGGTACACTAACTATTCACACATTGGTAACATTGAGAAACAGCATATACGAAGAACAAACAGCCATGGCGCAACTACCGGCCTAAAGCAAGCGGTTTGTTGTTTATTGGACGATGTTCACACTGATAAAAAAAGACATTCACAGACCATGAAAGCCATCTCATCTGTGTATTGTGGTAGGATAATCTGCTGGTTGCTGAATTTGCTTTAAAAGCATATAAACTTTGGGGATCATGGCTAGAGTCAACAACGAAAAATTCTGACAATGAGTGATAGAGACCAGTATGGAAAGCATTGGTGACATGCTGAGCAACACGTCCCGAAGTAGATTTGTTGTCCAATTGTTCAGATTAATGCATCGCCAGTCACGACCAGAATTGTAATAATTGGAAAATGCCTCGTTTGTGGAGCATTCCCACCTTTCCGTTCGAATTAGTGCGTTGTTGCTCCCGCTAGATTAGAAGCGGTGGCGAAAATTAGACGTAGTTAAAGGAGGATACAAAATGAGCGCTTTTCCAATTCGACTGCGTTCCAATTCTATTGACACACTTCAGTACAGCTTAGCATCAGCAAGTAGACTCATTTCATCCTAGAAAACTGAGTACTGATAGCAAAACTCCTATTCTCGGACAGGGTACACGTTGTGTAGAAAGAGGAAAACGTGCCAGGCGATGGGTTGTCATCGACAAAAGGTGCCCCAGTTAACAGACTTATTTTCAGAATAGACATACTCGTTTCTAAAATATGCTGGCGCTCGT
Source organism: Paragonimus kellicotti (assembly GCA_014220965.1). Lineage (NCBI taxonomy): Eukaryota > Metazoa > Platyhelminthes > Trematoda > Plagiorchiida > Troglotrematidae > Paragonimus > Paragonimus kellicotti. The sequence continues at coordinate 18,887 of LOND01002073.1, read as the reverse complement.
GTGGTTCTCGAGTCATACACGTGCGGTGCCAGGAACTAATTGGCGGTCGAAAGCAAACATCCTAGAAAATCAATATGAACCTTGCAACGTCAACCATAATCATCACCGGCTGCGGTGTATTAATGGCCGATGCTGGCACTGCCAGACACACCCATGATAAAAGAAAATTTTAGTCAGTTGGTAGATAAAAATAAAAGAGAAAAAAGATGTTAATTAATAGGTTAACATTTATGCTGAACCCAAACAACTAAAGGCAACGTGCTCACATCTTGTAAGCGAACGAGTGAGTTTCAGCTAAGAATGAAACGACATTTGCAATACAGAGGAGCACCCCTTAAAGATCCGTTGCACTGCATTACTGACCGTCTTTGATTCACGGGCAACTTGCTCACACAACGACAACATTTATCCCTTAGTCTGATTGAGTTCTACCTCCCCAAGGTTTCGAGTGTCAAACTGCACGCCAACGACACAAATCACATACAAGAATGTTACATGAGCGAAACTCCAGTTTACAGCAAGCCTTAACAGTAACACAAATATGGTAGAATAAGTCAAGAGGCGAAAATATAAAGAATGGAAACGAGACAATCACTGTTGCTAGTCTAACCAAGTCTTGTGATGCGTATGATGAGAATTAATCCGATCGATCCAGAGAGCAGGTTAGTCTTCATACATGACATAATGTGGAATAGACATTGCGATTTTATGCGGAATAAGAACCGGATTATGGGAATCATACTCACCGACTTTTCAACCGTATCCGGAGAAAGCTGGGAAATTTGACGAGCTAATGATTTGATCTGACGTTCGGTACGAGAATACCGAGCAAAATGATTTACCATGTTCAACTTCTTTAGTTCAGCTCGCATTTCCATCAGCTCCGCAGCCAGTCGTAGACGTGTGGCACGACGCTGGCGGCCGGCTGCGGTTGAAATAGCACCAAGGTAGAGAAAAAAATTGTGCAGTCGGCTTACAATGTTCAAGGCGTGAGCAACACGAAATCCCAGAATGACGAAAAACACAATAAGCAATTTTGAGATCCAGTTTTCCGACGGGGAATAGTCGAGAAAATCGGTCTGCTGGTGAACATCATCCGTGGCCATGTTGTCAATTTCCATAGAATTCGCGGTAGACCTACATAAATTATAAAAACATGATGATTTGCAAACAAAACAAGGGACTGGTAGGTACAAAATATATTGAACCGGATAGCATCAAGAATGAAACTGTTGAAAAGATCGTATATAAAATGCGTTTCTACTAAATATCTGACCTCTGAAAACTACATAATTAGTAAACACTCGAATTTCACGTTCAACGATCGGTGTCCACGGGGCAGCTAACGTATGACGCATTGAAACATTCTGGACACAACGTGCAACAACAAAGATCAAAGTTTACACATAATTCTCTTTCAGGAGTATTGTTATGTAACGCCAACGAACTTCGGTCTAAAGCCAGATGAATAGAACGGTTAGCCAGAGTGATAGAAAACCCGACTGACTAGCAGTGTGCTAAAGAACAGAGCAACTCACCTCAGACTCTAAAGACTGTGTCGTCAATTGTGTCTGTGCTATAGCGGTCAGGAAGCGGCGAACTTCCGTGAGTCTGGAATCCAACCTGGCTGTAACACGAGCGAGTTTCCAACCTTCTGCGCGATAGTCTTCGATCAAGCGTTGTACTGCACTACGCTGTAATTCTGTACTTGCTTCCTCTTCGGGTAAAGAGCCAATAAGTGCGTCCAATTGACGTGCAGTAGCAGCAATAACGACAGCAAAGTTGCGACCGATATCTGAATGAAAAAGGTAAAAAGTAGAACAGATGCAAGTTTCAAGAAAAAAAATCGTCAATGGGAAGAAAGCATATGAATAAGCAGGTTTTCTGGTTTACGCAATTCACCACTAAGCGTTTTGACACATAACAGCAAATACGATTACCTTAGCTGAATAAACATTGTACAATTTTATAACAACCGATCGGGTGAAATGATCAAGCAGGAACACGCGTGCTTCATATAAAAGTTGCTTCGTTGCCCAGTCACCGAAAAAACAAGCGGATACAAAATGTCAGTGATTGAGACAAGAAAAAATAATGATTTTGAGCAGTTCATTTTCAGTGTTCATAACTGAAATGGGATTCACTGCATGCGTTGGACTACTAATGGCCCACAACGAACGCGCCAAGGCAACGGATAATGAAAAAACTACTCTTGTTCATGCATTCGGGTTCAAGAGTAACTGAAAAATGTTACACGGGTATGGTGGTTACTTATGACTGACTTAAGTTACCAGATGCAGTGCTCAGATAAACTTCCTGGCTGATCCATTTCGAAAAAGACATTGGATTCGAGTTCCGACCGAACTAGTGCTCATCAGCCATGTGTAGCGACTATAATAAATAATGTTTTTGATAGTCACATTTAATTATACTTTTTTGATAGTTTTGATTCCCTATCTACTTTTGTTTTAATCAAACTATCCACTTTTTAATATCCGTCCCAGGGATAAAACATAGCTCGTTCCGCGCCTCGTAAGATCGACGTGTTTTTTCGTACACTCTATTTTCCAGGGTCGATACTAATACACGAGGGTCAACGCGCTGAGTCTTTGTTTTCATTGTCGATTGGTTTTCGATAGTGAGTACAGACTGGGTATTATTCTGTTGGACTGATTCCAACACATGTTGTCTGGAGACCAAGTTGAACTCTGTTGTGAGCACCCTTACTGTGGGTAGTATGCAAGGCGTCAAATGAAGGTTCGGTTATAAGCATGTTCTCCTATCTTTCATGGTAGACTGATGATACCTGCTCCGTTAACCCCAATCAATAAACCGATGGTCGGAACCATCCAAATAGTAACAGTGAATTTAGAACACTCAGATAAGACTTTAGTTGACTTGTTGAACCTGTGAAGATTTGAAAGTGAGTGAAAAAAGAGCCCATCAGTCTTTGCATCACTTCATACGATAAGAAAACGTTCGTCCTAGTTAAAGCTGTAAGCAAGTATTTGTAACCATCAGGTCAACTGCAGTGGGCGGTTTGTAAGTTATTTTGCTTAGAACGCTTAATATGGAGTGTCCGGCTTTTACACCACGACTTTCAATGTCATGCGGCAAACAAGTTCACACAATCACTTGCGTACCGTGGTACAGCGTCCGATTTTTCGAGTTACTAAGCAGTTCGTAACAAAGGAGAGTATAAGTGTGCCCAATGGTTCGATCGCCGGAACACGTAAGATTTCGAATAACAAAGTTGAGACGACGGATGAACACTAAGCTTGAAATTGGCATGCCTTGGCAAAAAAGGTCAGTGCCTTCATGTAATCAACAAAAGCTGCCGCTGCCACCTGAGGCACGCAAAACTGGACCCAAGTGAGGTGACACATGCTGCTTTAAGAAGCTACCTACTAGCCGTGGAATAACTAATCTCATCAATACAATCTACAGCAGCGGTGGGCACTTGTTGGGAAAAAGGCATTCTTTCTCACAATTCTGCCTTATTTGCCAAGAAAAATGGATTTTTCATTTTTGGGAATTTGAATGCCGCCAGAATTCTCAAAACTTCGAGAATTCGCGCTCGCCTCTGATTGGTCCGTTGGGTGGCCTCTTAAAA
>LOND01002072.1:41786-52854 GCA_014220965.1 Paragonimus kellicotti | reverse complement strand
CTAACCTAGGGCTTGAGTTGATTTACCTTTTACTGCTGGCTGAACAAACTTCAGACACTCTATACACAAGAAACGTTTTAGTATTTAGGCTGAAATAACTGTAGGATTACTTGCTCAAACTCAATTGAATAACGAACCGCTCGAACGCACTAGCGAACCACATAAGAGTAAATGGACGCAGATATACCACCGTATTAAGTTCCGACCCATGAAACTGAAGTCAACCAACACCATACCTGTTTTCTTAACAACATTTGCGAGGCTAGATATACCATTTGTACAATCAACAAGTGTAACTGTAAGACTGGCTGAAATGTCTATGTAATGACAGCAACTGTGCTAAACCCAGAGCAGTGAGTAAAATCTGTGGACTTATCTAACTGCCGTGAACGGACGAGGCAAATGGCACAATAGTTTGATATCCAGTGAATCGAAGCAACCCATCATACATACATTCATTTGCACATAGTTCCGAGAATAAACGGATGTTAATGATAATTTTGTTTGTAGAAAACAACACTTTTAGCTGTGTTATTGTCTGGCGTGTGTTCCCACTTTTTTTCGGTAACTTAGACAACTTACTGCTCAAATTCGTCTGATCATTCACGCGCAGAATACACCGATCGTTCAACAGCAACATCTTTCAATATAAAGTTTATTCCAGCTACGATAAAAGTCGCCCAAGATTTTTTTCGTCTCCTCAGTGATTTGCTCGACGGCACTCATAGCGTTGATACCTCTGGAGAACATTGTCTTCAGGCAAAAGATCGTGTTTATTCTATTGCTGACTCCAAAATGTCGATGCTCAAGCATCCCGTTCCCGATCAAATATACTGCGCTCGACGTTCAACTACTAGATAGGGTCCCCTCCACTGTACAAGAAAATTACAAAATCCGAGTTCTGTTGTACCTGTGCTCCTTCGATCTCTATGCTTGATCTCCGAGTTCGGTAGGAACACACTGCATCCAACAAACCGATTTGAGGTTGGCCGTTTCTTGGCGGCCTCTTAACAATTGTGAGACTTTGATGAATCAACCCCCGCTCTTCTACGCGCATGAGCCAAACTCCTGCTCAGTTTGTATTCATTTCGTTCGTCTTTACACCGGATCGGATGGCAATCGTTTTGCCCCCCAGAGATTAACCATTATTCAGCAGAGACCCAGGTAATATCTCTCCCAAGACCAATCTTTCAGCAACCAACCACTGTCACTGTCTGACTCTTTTTTCTGTTAAGCTTTCACGGCAAGGGTAATTTGGTACCGTACCAAATTTCTTGATTTCTAATCGTTCAAACCAGTTGCGGGACGTTTCGTTTGGGAAGCGAAGGCACGGATTAATCAGTACGCCTGGCTGGATTTTGCGGTCTGCGCAGAAGTGATTCATCACGTTTCATATATAATGGTTAAACGGTGATCAAGCATGGCTGCTGCCTCGACCTCTGTTGTGAAATACTCCCTCACACCGTTTGCCGCAGGTGGTTAATCGGAAGAGATCTATCGGGCACACTGGAACTGATTAACTCATATCACCGACTACAATTCCTCCAATCAGATGTTGAGTCGAACTGTCGTTTCAGCTCAGTAGCTGGCACTGTCGGCACGCTAGTGCGTTGTCGGTGCCATCATCTTTCATTCTTGGCCAATAACCTCTTTTCTACGACACTTCGTAATTTTGNGGTTTTGAGAAATTCTAGAAACACTGGAAGATGTTCACTTCCGAAATCATGAACGCAGTAGAAAAGCTTGTTATCTACATACTTTCATCAAAAAATAGTTTTGCGTAATTGAAACGCCTAACGTCAGAATGGTCTTACTTTATTTTCCACGGGGTAGCGAACAAAAGTAATCTGATGCTTGTTCGTGAAAGCATGACGGTTTGCTACCGTCCCATCAAAAACAGAGTTCAGTACAGTGTCACTTGACTAATCAGCACAAAAGATTGTTCGATAATTAGCTATAGGACTCAAAATGGTTTTGATCAAGTCACAGACGATTTGGAATGCTAAGAGTTGAGGAACTATTTACACCGTTGAACAAACCGTGGACAGCCGACATCTCGTTACCCGTCTCCTCCAGACCAAACAGGCTTCCAAATACACTCATTCACGTGATTTGTTCAAGCGACCTTGAATGTCTGACTTTTTATAGCAGTGCGACGTCTGTTGACCTGGGCATCTGATCAATCATATTCCAAAGTATTCGTGCCATATTTTGAGGTGGCTAAAACTATTGTGCAGCGCTTCTTATGAGCTATCTCACGGTCTACTATGTTCAATACTTGATGTTATTCAGCCGAATTAATAGACTCTACGCGGCTTTTTATTGGAGAAACATTAAATTGACATGCGTTACTAAACAAGAAAACAATTTTTCAGTCGTGCGCTTCACGCTTTCAGATAGAAGATGTCAACAACGATTTTGTTTCTACGATGAAACTGTGGAGTGAGCTAAACCGACCACGTCCTTCTACTGAAACGCTTCGTAGTTCCGAGATCGTTCGATCGACATTCCCCAACATTGAACAGCTTCCTGTGCTCGATTCAAAAGGAGAAAGCCCGAGACCAAACCTCTAGATGATAACCATGTATATTCGTCTGACAATCAAAAGTAGTCCAAATGGACGATGGCGTGTATATAGTCTTAGGCAGTTGTTCGTTTTGTTCGCAAGTGTGCGACAAGTCGAGGTGGATAACTGTGTACTTTCCATGAAACGTCCGTGTCTTGGGAGGTTTCTGTAGGGGTATTTTTGTTGAATTGCTCACCCTGAAATCTCTACTTAAACTCAACCTCTTCCTATGAGATCAGAGTTAGTTTGCGCGCCTTTCGCTTTCCAATCGATCGCAAAGCTTCTGGTCTTTGTCGGTCAGCCTGCTGAGCACGATGGAAATGTATTCAAACAGGTGAGCTAGTAAAGATCACAAGTACTGTCGTATGAGAAGTTGTAATTGAATGAATAGCTAATATTAGTCAGGAGTTTTTGCAAACAGTGGATACCGAGATGAGAATATTAGCAAGAAAAACCATCACTCCAGTTATTATGAACTAATAGATACGGTGACAGAGAACACATGTTCAAATGCAGTACGTTTGAGCCGGTATATTGGATTTGGCGAACAGCGTTCAGACTAGATCCGTATAGGCTATGCTGCAAATCATCCTGTTCATTATGCCAGTTAAACTGAACCACAGATTAATTAGACGAGAAACGAAGATATATAAATATGATAAACGTTCAGACATGTCACTGAAAGAGAAATCAGTAGAATAATCCGACTTGAGACACCCATTACAAATTGACAGACTGATAAGCATAATCAGTCATTCGTGAGTCTTCTGTTTGTTAGGGTTTTGTCTGTAGGAGGAGGGTCTGCTTGGCCCACAGTCTGTGTAGGTTACCGTACTCATTATGAACTGCAGACAAGTGTTTTTATCTGAAAAATCATTGACATACTGCTGTTCTGTTAGTACTGCACAGTGCCCACTTGTAATGGCAATTATAGTGTTTACCGTCTTTAGAAAGAATGATGGTTCGTATATCAGAATGGCATAATTCCAAAAGGTTGCAACCGATCTGACCTGCGGTGAGCTTCAATCAGTTTCAGAACCGACAGCGTAGTTAATATTTCTTCAGTCCTACAAAACATTTCCAAGTTACAAAATTACATTTTTCAAGTGTTTCTGGACTTGTTTTAATCATATTAGAAGTTTAACCTGTGCTCAATGAAAATGATGTTGGGTTTATTCATTTAACATTTAACATTTAACATTTAACTTTGAAAAAAATGTACACATCAATGAAACACACGGTCTAGTGCAGAAAAGTTTCCCTGCAGCCAACAACAATGCTACTGACAACACATTCGTAACAAATTTCGTGTGATACGACATTTGTTGAGAAAAACTGGAAAATGGTGGGATTTTGTGATTATACATATTGAAGTTATCTAACAATCAGCACGTGACTTGTAAAGTTAATCGAGTGGCATTGCCATTTAGGGTCGAAATTACATGGAATGTATCGAATCGCGTATTGGTTTGAAATTTCTCAAAGTGTGAACCACCGTTAAAACTGCACAACTTTCCACTGAATGACTCACTTTTGAACATAAGTTGACGAATGTGATTTGTGTCCGCATGTTTGGAACAATAGAACTGTGCGTTTTGAGTTTGTTATAAACAATTAAATAGCTCTGTTATGATTCTGTGCTAACTGGTTGGACCAATCAACGTATTTGATTGACCACTAGCACAAAGTTTCAGTTTTATGGGGCCGATTTCGAAACAACCGTGCCTACTCATTAGTAGTATGATGGATTGAACGTGTAAACATTAGATGACAAAATGCTAAGACCTGCTCACTAATTGGACGATAGCAATAAGGCGAAAATTAGGCTTCGAATTGAAATCTGAATGATTATTGGATCACTTCCATCTTTTTACCTACTGTTTTGTAACAGCCTAAAAGTGAAGCAATTTTGAAAAAATTTCGGAGACGCGACCGTTACGATGACTTCGCAATGTGACTACACCGTTCAACAAAACCGCAGGATTGTAGTGGTCAGGGCTAGTTACTGAATACTCTAAGCAAATGCAAGTGTACCTCACCAGGCTATCGGTGATAACAACAATGAACAAATGAAACAGAACAGCTACGAGGTTACCGGCAAGTTACAGTAATCAAAGGATCTGACTCACAGGAAGTGTTCAAGATGACCACCACAATGTTCCAAGTTACCAATATCGGGAAGTAGGGATGTTACGGAGTTACCGTGGACTGCTGAAACGCGGTCGGAGCTGCGACGATGTTCGTAATACGACGGAGCTAAAAAAAATTGGGTGAAAGATCCGTGTAGTATCGTCAAGCGACTGCGCAACGAAGAGAAGAGCAGGCCGGTGTGCACAAATTTTGTATTGGATTGCAAGGTCACTTTTATCAATTTGAACAACAAGTAGGGTGATACAAAAGTTGTTGTACAAAAGTGAAGCAACGTTTGTGAACAAAAATAAGGAAACTCTACAGGATCACCCAACAGTTTGCTCGTACCTTTACTATCACGAGGCAAAAAGAATTCTTTTCGAGTCTTACTGAATAAACTTATCGCACTTGGTAGCAACAAAAAGCTACTCGAAAAATTGTGTACTTATATGGAATTACTAAAGAAAGTTGTAAAACTGGCAGCAAGAAAGCCTTAAAACCACGCGCACACATTGCATTTATTCTGCAACCATATACGCACACCACGTACGACTTGGAAGTGCCATTATCCCATCACTGCTACTACCATTCTGCACGGAGAAACACGACTGACCAGATTTCAGGTTCATCTGAAAGACACATCCGCACGTCAATTTTATCCGCTTCAATCAGCAGAGCCATCCACTTAACTACAAGGAAAACGTGGGTTTTAAAGTGGAGCATAGACCTATCTACAACCGAAAGAGTAAACCATGGGATCACAAGTCCCAGATGCCCATCTATTAGGATTTCATTGATTACGACCCTTGCAAGTCCTGACTTTGTACGTCCTGCCTCTACAGTTCCGAAAATCAATGACTGGAGAATCCAACGAGAAGTGTACCCATTAGACAACGAATTCGACCAAGTAATGCTTGTAAGAACAGTCTCGGAACAGTTACAGAGAAGTTCACAGAATTACTCATTTCATTCATTGGTCATGGCTTTGGTAATATTCTCGTCTAACGATCACTTCATCCCCGTCTTGGAGGAAGATATCAAGCAAATCTGCGAACATCCACTTCTCGCCACCTTAAGACCGTTTATACCGCCTGAATAAAGNTCCACTTTGACGTTTGACACTACCACCCTTCAATAACCGTGTTATTCACAAACTCGTGGTTCTGTTGACAACAGGTAATAAAGTTTTATCCAATTTCGGCATTTTCCTCAGCGACACATGTCAACAGTTTTCCAAAGTTGTCTCTGTCTTATCATGAGCCCCATTACACTACATTAAAATGAAGTCAGAATGCCAATATGTTGTGACCTTTCTAAACGTGGATCACGTAGGTGTTGCACAATGCAACTGCCTGCGGGATGAGTGATTTTGTGTGTATATGATCAGTTGATAAGGTTAGTCTGATTGGTTGGTGAGAGCAGTCACAGTGATCGATCTTCTGTATTTTTTACAAGTGTTCCCTGTCAGGTATGTGTAATCACGATTTGTTGAATATCCGCCAGTTTGTCGAAACTCTGGTAACTGGATAAGACAGATTCTTTGAGTTAAAACGATCTGGCTGATCCTGTGACAAATATAACGGATTGGTCTGTTAATTTCCGTTACTTTCGGTTGTTTGCAAAGAAATTCATTCCTGTCTGTCAGTCTATTCACTGATTTGGTCAATTCTCGTTTGTGGCTCTTTGTTAAAATGCAAATACTGTTTGCTTTCTATTCTGCGATCAGAATGCATAAAATGTTAATCTGTAGATGCTTCCACAATCCCCGTTCTTTGCAAACTATCCCTTTCCAACTCGATTAAAATTTTAAAACGATAACTGCACATACAAACTCACAACACCCCTATCCTGTTTGCTTACTAGGCAACTGAAAAAATTATTCTATTCTGCCCTCGCACTCATAAGTTTTGTCAGCAAATAAACTGTAAACCAACAGCTGTGAATCAACAAACAATATGCCATACCGTGTGTTCATTGTATGTTCATCGCTCAAGATGTCAAAAACAAAGATAAGAACTGATGAGTACAATCTCAGACCAGGTTTGGGACAGCTCGACAGAAGTGTTTGCACAAATCATTTCTGTAGGTAGAGTTTCAGGTGACTGTTTCTCGCATTAGTNTTCATTAACTATGTGGTTATTATACGAAATGCGAAGATAATTTCATATTAGTATGTCTCGATGAATCTGATACCTCGATTTCCAAAGTGAATTCATTCAGTGGATGATTTAAAACTTATTAGGTTTGCTAGATTCGTTCATTCTGACCGAGTAGAGGGACAGAGTTATCAAACAAGAGTTGACAACCATATAATCTAAATAATCCTAAACCTCGAAGTCTTGACTAACGTGAACTTGAGTTGTTTTCGGACAGTTGATGTCGGCCTCACGAACTGGTCTATCAGCAAGCATTGTCTCGAATACCCTCACACGTCATGCAGATTTCCCGATAATTCGGTTTTGCAATGGCACGGTGTAGACGAGGTCATCACCTTCGTGGACAAGTCGTGTGCCTCTAAGCCTTCACATTGCTACCCGATAATCGTCAGGATTAAGGAACCCGACAATCGTCGCCTCCTTTGATGATGATCAATGCCAGTTATCCGAGAAGTTTTCGCGCCAGTTCGAGAATCGCTTCCGCACTATTCTTGCGGACATCCCTAAGACCACCAAATTCACCCGGTGAGCCTTAACACTGTGCGATTGGGCCACGCCCTCGGAGTCCTGTAAAATTATTCAGACGTCTCCGTATTGGAACGTTTACAACCAGGACGCATTCGTTGACAGCTCTGGTCACGGCACCAATCGCGGAGAGGGAAGGAAGTGAGTTGTACATGGCTTCCCCATTTACTGCATCGTAACGGGTGGCTTATGCTGCGGAAGGTCAAGAATTGGTTGTAACTATCCAACAAACGTCCTCCTAATCCGATGTCAAATCTGGTGATCCTATTTCCCTCTTTGTAAAACTTTGGATTGAAGACCTCAAAGCAAATAACAGCTGTCATTCAAAATTCTTATCGAAATCAACGTCGGGTCTAACAAGGAAACAAACAAACTTTAGCAGACATTGAAATGGGGATTTCAGTGGTACTACCCTTGATGACTCAGACCTCAGCTATAAGCGTCCTCTGAAAAATGCGGCACTGCGTGAGTGCATACTCATCGTTCCGATCACCGAAATTGGAGTCACGTAGGTAGTCCGTTCCTTGGAACCGTCTGCTTCTGGTTTCTGCTCCACCCCACACGAAACGACGTAGCTTGCTTCAGAAAGAATTCACTGACATCGTTTTTCAAATCATTATCGACCACCGGAACGGCCTCCACAAGAAACAAACATATATCGCATCATGAAAATGCCAAAAATCCCTCATTTCTTCAGTGTAATAGGACATTCGTTCAGACTTTACTTATTAAGTGGTTAGGAGATGAATTCAAAAGGTTCAAGTCGACTGTTAGGTTCTCTGATCGGCAGTAATGTGGTGTACTTTAGCCAGGCGATACGTTTGAAATGACAGTCATTATTCACAGGTCGCTGGGACAAAATCGTGATTTTTGCAATAAAACATTGATGTCTTAAGGTTCCTGGCTAAATATTTCGTGACTCATTGATAGTGGCCACCACTCACAGCTCATATGTAAGTTTAATCCTCTAGCTTTGTTTGGAGTCAGTTTAAAATCTGGTGGTTCGTATAGTTAAACGTTCGAACCATTAGACCAAACGATTATCCGTCACGAAGATTCTGTCACTCTTTATTGATTATCATGTCCTTTGATGAACGACTGTCACCTTCTTGTGAGTGTAACTTGTCTGTTCACAAACCCGGCGGTCGAAATGACCTACAAATCCGGAGAATTTTGTACAACCGGACGATGATCTCATATTATCAGACAGTCGTTTGTGGACAGCCAGGTGTTATTTCTACGTACCCAACACACGAAACGATAGGAGCAGTGTTAACCGGAAGTGTACTGATTAACCTGATACTGTTGGTCAGTCAGCTGCCAAGCACGTAAGTATTTTGCAATCCAACCACTAGGCGAACGCAATATAACTGGTGCCTCACCGTTTCATCTACTCTACACAACTGCTTTGCATAATATCATCTATTAAGGTGTGTGCACTCTGAACCAAACTAGGTATGTAGAGTGCTTACAACGTTTGAGGATGATGTTATTGATGCCGGTTCGAATTAGGCCAAAGCCCAGACTGCCTGCATTTTTCCGTCTCTAACAAACTACTTCCTAGTAAACTATGTGTATCTACATCACCTGATTTTCTGTTTCGGTTGTATCGAGGCTAACCTAGGGCTTGAGTTGATTTACCTTTTACTGCTGGCTGAAAAACTTCGGACACTTATACACAAGAAACGTATTAGTATTTAGGCTGAAATAATCTGTAGGATTACTTGCTCAAACTCAATTGAATAACGAACCGCTCGAACGCACTAGCGAACCACATAAGAGTAAATGGACGCAGATATACCACCGTATTAAGTTCCGACCCATGAAACTGAAGTCAACCAACACCATACCTGTTTTCTTAACAACATTTGCGAGGCTAGATATACCATTTGTACAATCAACAAGTGTAACTGTAAGACTGGCTGAAATGTCTATGTAATGACAGCAACTGTGCTAAACCCAGAGCAGTGAGTAAAATCTGTGGACTTATCTAACTGCCGTGAACGGACGAGGCAAATGGCACAATAGTTTGATATCCAGTGAATCGAAGCAACCCATCATACATACATTCATTTGCACATAGTTCCGAGAATAAACGGATGTTAATGATAATTTTGTTTGTAGAAAACACTTTTAGCTGTGTTATTGTCTGGCGTGTGTTCCCACTTTTTTTCGGTAACTTAGACAACTTACTGCTCAAATTCGTCTGATCATTCACGCGCAGAATACACCGATCGTTCAACAGCAACATCTTTCAATATAAAGTTTATTCCAGCTACGATAAAAGTCGCCCAAGATTTTTTTCGTCTCCTCAGTGATTTGCTCGACGGCACTCATAGCGTTGATACCTCTGGAGAACATTGTCTTCAGGCAAAAGATCGTGTTTATTCTATTGCTGACTCCAAAATGTCGATGCTCAAGCATCCCGTTCCCGATCAAATATACTGCGCTCGACGTTCAACCACTAGATAGGGTCCCCTCCACTGTACAAGAAAATTACAAAATCCGAGTTCTGTTGTACCTGTGCTCCTTCGATCTCTATACTTATCTTCTCCGAGTTCGGTAGGAACACACTGCATCCAACAAACCGATTTGAGGTTGGCCGTTTCTTGGCGGCCTCTTAACAATTGTGAGACTTTGATGAGTCAACCCCCGCTCTTCCTAGCGCATGAGCCAAACTCCTGCTCAGTTTGTATTCATTTCGTTCGTCTTTACACCGGATCGGATGGCAATCGTTTTGCCCCCCAGAGATTAACCATTATTCAGCAGAGACCCAGATAATATCTCTCCCAAGACCAATCTTTCAGCACCAACCACTGTCACTGTCTGACTCTTTTTTCTGTTAAGCTTTCACGGCAAGGGTAATTTGGTACCGTACCAAATTTCTTGATTTCTAATCGTTCAAACCAGTTGCGGGACGTTTCGTTTGGGAAGCGAAGGCACGGATTAATCAGTACGCCTGGCTGGATTTTGCGGTCTGCGCAGAAGTGATTCATCACGTTTCATATATAATGGTTAAACGGTGATCAAGCATGGCTGCTGCCTCGACCTCTGTTGTGAAATACTCCCTCACACCGTTTGCCGCAGGTGGTTAATCGGAAGAGATCTATCGGGCACACTGGAACTGATTAACTCATATCACCGACTACAATTCCTCCAATCAGATGTTGAGTCGAACTGTCGTTTCAGCTCAGTAGCTGGCACTGTCGGCACGCTAGTGCGTTGTCGGTGCCATCATCTTTCATTCTTGGCCAATAACCTCTTTTCTACGACACTTCGTAATTTTGGTGCACCCATATGAGCCAGATAATCACAGTTCTTCAAAAGTGTCTTTCATGACCCTGCACGTAGTGCATGCAAGCTCACTGCATCCCGCAGTCAACACAGTAAAAGTTAAAAATCGTCTAACTGTAAGTCCAATCAGCGCGTCTTAGACACTCAGACTACCGGTGTACCCTTGTTTCTCAGGTGTTGTCTTCTCGCCAACATTTAACCAGTCACTCCTCGTGCAGAAGCGGCTTGATTTTATACTGTTTGTAATCTGAAATCGTGTCTCATTCATTATTGTTAAAAACAACAGTGTAATCTAGAGTTCCATTTATTCGTAATGTTCGAAAGAGAATATGTGTAACGGTTTTTTCTTTCTGAGACAAATCCCGCTGTGCGCATTCACAATCTTACAGCTGTAAGA